>JAODAL010006712.1:0-131071 GCA_025379985.1 Phyllomedusa bahiana
TACACGGGTTTGGGTCACTTGGGGAACCAGAAGACCCGGAAAGGTGATAAAACCCCTTGAGCCCCTTTAAACCCCCAAAAAAATAAAAAAACACAATAATTTGGAAAACGCTTACATTTGAAAGCAATTTTTTTGTACTGAGACAACCCCTTTAAGGATGATGTTGCAAAGTTAATTTTATTCAAGAAACGTGGTACATGTGATCATGTTTGGTATCTGTATCCTCTAAAATGTTTTCTGTCCCTCAAACTTTGTACTTTATATATCGCTCAGATTGGGTAAACTGACAGGATCCTTATTAATGGATGTTTAATTTCTGGGTGAATCATAAGCCCATGCAATGCCATCCCGGGCCAGGGAAGGCGGGTATTCACAATGACTCACACCAGAAATCCTGAATGTTGATTTTCCACTGTCCTTTTATATCCAACTGGGGAGAAGTGACACAGTCAGAGGCAATGAAACCTCTTAAGAAAACATTGACGAGCTTGGCAGCAAGGATGTTTGCATTATGGGCTGGGTTGACGGGCACGGTGGACATCATAGGATAATGCCGATACTTCTGAAAGAGTTAATGTATGATTCTGCATCACTCCACCCTCCTACGGAGTGTAAGATTTCCCTCTCAAACAATGGAATGCAGGATCGCCTGCTATAACTGAGGACTGCTTCCTATAGAAGAAGCCTGAACACTGCAAATCTGCTTAGTGAAAACCACATCAACTATAGAACACCGCCCATAATGGACCTTCGAGGTTCACAATTTGTACTTATTAAAGTCTTAGTACATATATATCTATCTATCTATATATATATATATATATATATATATATATATATACCTATATTTACAGTCCCTGACAAAAGTTCTGTCGCTTACCCATGTTGTGGAAACCAAAGCTATAACCGACTTAAAGGCCTCGTTCACACGGCTTATTCTGGGACGGATTCCAGCCGTACTGCGCGCCGGATTTGCGCTGCAGTACGGCTGGAAGCCGTCCCAGTAACTACGGTAATCCACAGTCTCATATAGAACTATGGATCCGTCTCCTCTCCCCGCTCGGCAATCCGCCGCGGGGGGGGGGGGGGGAGAAAAGTGACATGCACATTATTTACGGCGTGTACGCGCCGTGAATATTGATTGTCTAGGGGGCCGGCGAGCTGCCGGCCCCCCGCCCCGCCCCCGCTGCACGGCTGACGGCGTAATTGCGGGGCAAAATCCGTCCCCGCAATTACATCAGCAATAATCTGTGTGAACATTGCCAAAATTCATCCATTGGTTTTAGAAATGACTCGAGCTGAAACTCTCCCAAATTAGGTTTTTTTTAACGAAAATAAATTTGCCTTACTGCAGAAATATTGATCATTTAAGGAACACAGAAAGGTCAGATTTTGGCAAGACAAAAGTTTTGTCGCCCACAGAAAGTAATGTGAAAACAAACAAATAATTATTCAAAAAACAAAATGTTTCACAACATTGGTGAATGAAATTTGGGGTGCATTAGAGAAAAAATTAATTTTTTTTTGATTTCCCCCTTAGCTTAAAGGCTGCACCAGGTTCGAAATGTTCATACTTTTTAATTGAGAAACTAGGAAAGCAAAGAATGCAGTCTAGATGCCCCCCCAAGTTAAAAGCTTTGTCGCAGGGTGGTTTTTTGGGCATTGTCAGGTTAAGTTGCAGTTCAAGTGAAGATCGGGGGGCTTTTTATACAACCCCAAAAAATTTAACCATCAATTAGTGAGAGCGGTGGGCTGTAAACTAGGATTGGGTGCATTAAATGACAGGCGACAAAATTTTGTCTTGCCAAAATCTGACTTTTCTGTGTTCCTTACATATAATATTTCAGCATAAAGAAATTTTTTTCTTTTAAAAAAAAACCATTTGGGGGTTTTTCACTTTCATAAAACCAAGGGATAAATTTAAATCAGTTATAAGTTTTTGGTTCCACAAAAAAGGATAACGACAGAATTTCTGTGGGGGACAAATATATAAAATGCCCCGAAATAAGCCGTGTGAACTACCTAAAAAAATACACAGCACCATCTCTCTTTTTTCCCCCCAAAGTTCATTACGTGTCTAGGGGGGGAAAAATGAAAATCCCGGTCCCAAGACTGTTTAGCCTGAGAATATGAATAGAAACACGTGTATGAATGTTACACACAGTAAAAATTTTGCCATTGCTAAAAAATATTTTCTAATGATTATGCTTTATGCATACAGATTTGTTATTAGGTTTAATGTAAGACCAGTATGCAGTAAGCTCCTAAGCTCCACCTAGTGGAATGGGGGACAAAGGAATAAAATCTATCAAAGGGTTTAGGGGACGTATTGATACATGAAAATTCAAAATTCTATAAAAAAAGAAATTATAAAACGAATCAGGACAGTATTTTGGATCTAGTCGGATGATGCTCAAGAGCAGACATTCGCAAAGTTCCCTTTTTGTACATATGAATCATGGTTTGTAGAGGCCCCTGCCCTGGAAGAGTGTGGGAAGACCTCCCTTTTTCAGAACAGATCAAATAGAAAGTAATGCTGTCATACAGTCCAAACATAAGGGGTATAAATAATACCTCCAAGCAGGACTCACATAATATTACCATATAGTGAGCACATGACAGTACCTAAACAATACCAAGACTTTTTGTTTCAATCTCAGTATTTTCTAATTCTCTGCTTGCTGTCAGTGAATATAAACATTTTCAATTACGTTTCTGAAGCTAAACTCTGTCACATCTCTAATACTTCTTACAGCTGAAGGTTGGTTACAGTTGTATCTAGTTAAAACAATTCTCTGTAAACCTCATTCAGCAGCACAAATCTCTCTTTTACCCTCATAGTTCACAGTGTATCAGAGGATGCCCAGACTGTTTAGCACTGAGAACTATGAATAGAAACACAGTAGTACTGAATTGTTACACACAGTATATCTGGAAGTTGCTAAACTTTCATTTTCCAACGATTATGCTTTATTTACATAAAATTAGAACCCCCCCCCTTTAAGATCCCTCTTTTTGAGACATCTCTGGCATTTGTCAGCGTAACATGCTTTCAGATTCCCTTGAAGATCATAATCCAAGAAAAGGCATGCATCTTGATCACCAGCAGCCAATTAAAAGTAAATTAGAGAGATAGAGATGATTAAAGTAAGTAAAAAATTCCATTAAATCCAATTCTTGTCCATTCATGTGTTACCAGTCTGCAGCAGACATCCGATTATCTCATCTGCAAGGCTAAAAATTACATTATCTGACTCTGGGTTAAAGATTGACCCATCTGCAGAGAATTACACTGCAGCTTCTCTTACTGAAAGCTCAAGAGGGATTTACCAGAAGGACAGCTAAATCCCCTACAAAGCCAGCCATAGACTGGATGCCCATGTCTTGGACTGGTTCCCCAACTGGGTTCCTCAGGCTAAACTTCCCTAAAGAGGACCTGTAACATCCCCTGACATGTCCGTTTTAGTAAATCCTTGTGTTCCCTGTGACAAAACAATTCTGGAGCCTCTTCTCTTATAACTCTATATTATGCTGTTCCTCTTTAATTCCTCCTGGAAATGTGTCACTGAATCAGTCAGCTGGGCGTTACCATTCCCTGCATACACTGACTGTCAGCACTGATTGGACAATGTCAAACCGTGCAGTGACACACCTCCTAATTGGTAACACCCAGCTGACTGATTGTTAATGAATTTCAAGGAGGAATAACAGAGGAGCAGCACAACATAGAGATTTAAGGGAATTGTTATTTCATGGGGAATATATTCATCATGTCAGGAATTGCCATAGGCTCTATATAACTTTAATGGCTTTACCTGCAGCTAACAGGGACTGGGGCACTAACAGGATGTCCACATCTTGGACTAGTTCCCCAACTGGGTTCCTCAGGCCAAACTTCCCTAAAGAAGACCTGTATCATCTCCTGACATGTCTATTTTAGTAAATCCTTGTGTGTTCCCTGTGCTATAACAATTCTGCAGCATCTTCTCTTATAACTCTATGTTGTGCCGTTCCTCTGTTATTCTTCCTGGAAATGTATTACTGAATCAGTCAGCTCTCTAGGTTCTCCAGAAGAAGACCTCACACACCAACACCATCATGTTGCTTGCATGGGCTACAGATTTCAAGTATGTAAGTGAACCTGAAGTCTGAATGCAAGGCCCCCAGCATTTAGCATGTTTATAACATCCTATAACATGCAATGTCGGACTGGGGTGCCTAGGGCCCACAGGTGGAGTTGATTCTAGGGACCTACAAGTCGAGCTTTTTTTGGGCCCACCGGTGGAGTTTATTTTAGGAGCCCACCCTACAGCTACTGTCAATGACTGTACATGTGTCACCTACTTTGCCTCTTGCTTTTTGCCTATTTCTCTCTGCTTTTCTGCCTCTTCCAAGGATGGATATGCAGTTATAAAACAACTCTAGATCTACCATGCTCAGGGCCCACCGGGGGTTCCCCCTATTCCCCTGTGTGCCAGTCCAAGCCTGATAACATGCACTCTCTTAGGTCATATGCATGAGGTTGAGGGCCCCTAAGAGAGTCAAGGTGTATGATGGGGGTTATTATAATCATGCTGGATGTACTACATGTTGTGGGTAATATTTTCAGAGTCCATGTATAATTTAGCTCCATGTTAGTCACCCATCCCAAGTTTCCATGTTAGCCTGTTTTTATGTAATTTCTCTCATAGGGACATAGGGGATTCCTGGGTGCTGAGAAAAAGGTCCTGCCATCCCCTCTAGGGTAGGTTGTCCTAGACACAGGGGTTTAGCTATAGAGGATGCTGAGATAGCACTTCTGTAATAGTCTTGGTGTATATGGGTCTATAAAAATTCTAATACTGAACATGGTAGGTATTGTTACAGATTCTGTAGTGGGCCTGGAAACATCAATTCAGACACATATATTTTGGCTGATATAGCCAGCATGGGCTCAATGCCGTTCACTGCAATCAGTTTTAATATACAGTTGCTTGGACTTTTTTGTGACACAGAGCACCAGATCCTCTGCACAGACATTTAGCAAAATAATAAAATTCTGCTGCCACCACTAGGGGGAGCACAGGGGTAAACTGTATACTGTGTTATTATTGAACTTATTAAATTGCCTGAGTTAGATAATGGTTCATTGACTTCTATGGGAGAGTGTTGTGGGCGTGCTCTACAACACAAACAGGGATCAACGTGCAGGGAGAGGAGAGAACTGAGCTGTAACTCTCACTATGAAATTTTGAGGTCCAGTGTTATATGCCTCCAGCTTTATTATAACTTTGTTACCTCTCATCAGGCCCGGGATGATGGGTGAGCAGAGGTGGGTGACCACCCTGGGTGCCACTTTATGCCTGTCGGGAAAAGGATGAGAGGGTGTGCTGAGCCCGCTTCATAAACCGCTGCTGCCAGCTGTTAGTTACAACTGTTAGCTGCCTTCAGTTGTCGGGACTGGAATTGACTTTGATCCCGGCCATTTAAAGGGGTTGTCTCACTACATCAATTCATCTTAACTCAGTCCTGTTTTCATTTTCAAATTCAGGGGTGTATTTACTGGCAGCTACTGGCTACTACTAGCCTGCAGTGATGAGCTGTTAAGGACACCAGGTCTAACTATAGTGTCCAGCGCTGGCAGCCTATCAGAAAAGACTGAACAGGTCTGTAGCTATAGCGACTTAAGGAGCTGCTGCAGCCCATACAAGAGGGAATATCTAGGAATAGGTAAGGCACTGTTAATGGACACATATTGCAAAGTGACTTGCTTTTGCAAGATCTTTAACATGAAAAGCAATCCTTGTAGTTAGACAACCCTTTTAACTACTTAGATGCTGTCAATGCAGCTGCAACATCTAGATAGTTATTCAAGAGGCGCGCCCCCATCCACCTCCCGATTAGCTCCAACGCAATGCAATGTTAACAGGTAGCCATGGCAGTCAGGAGCCTCATGAGGGCTCCCAGACCAGAGGCAGGGTGTAATGAAGGGGCTGTAATTGCACACTATCCTGCAATACATTAATATTGCAGAAAGATGTTAAAAGTGATAGCAACCCCCGTAAAAATAAATCAATAATATGTTTTAAAGTATATAAAAAATATTAATAGTTCAAAATACTTTTTCCCCCATTTTACAAATAAAAAAAATGAATGAAAAATTAAATCTAATTGGTATCACTGCGTATCTAAAAGTTCGATATACTGATATATATGTGGTGAGCGCAATAAAAAAAAAATACCCAGCTCCAAAATTGTGGTGTTTTTTTGGTTGCCTTGCCTCCCTAAAAACTGAAAGAAAAAGGGATCAAAAAGTCGCAGTGATCCGAAAATGGTACCAATAAAAACCACACCTCATCCCACAAAAAAAAAAACAAGTCCCCTTAAAGGACCTAGACAAAAAAAAATTATTGGTGTCGGAAAATGGTGATGTAAATCATCGGAATCGTACTGATCCGCAGAATACAGAAACATCATTTATACCTCACATTATACTCCAGAAACTTAGAAAAAAGATGGCACAGTTGTGTTTTTTTTCTCATTAAAAAGCACAGGCACAGTGTTGGACTGCCCAACCACAGGACACGCATACAGTTAAAAACCATGCTGCCTACTGCTGTGGGTCGCAGACAAAACCTATGGCCCACAGTAGTAAGCAGTGCAGGCACCATGATGTACCAATCATTGCTGGAAGTTTAAGATGTTCAGGTAGTAAATTCTGGAATGAGTCTTGGCCAGGAGAAGGCATCATGGTGGTAGGAGAAAAAAGGGAAAGAAAACAAACCAACAGAGAAGAGAACGACTCATCAGAGAAGACGTCACCTGTGAGTTCCTAGATGTAACTTTACTGTAACCACTTGTATGTGTGCAGAGCATCTGTGTAAAACTGGTATCCTACCATTGTACGGTCACTGTACGTCAGTAATATTGGTTGTAGTGTAATGGTTTATATTCAGTAATATGTGGTATTATTCAGTTGCTATGTGGTGGTGATATGTTGTGGTATTATTCAGCCACTACTTTGTGATGATATTGTGTTGGTATTATTTAATCACTATGTGGTGGCAGGGCCGCCGTTAGGGCAGTACAACCAGTACTGCTGTATGGGGCCTGGCCGGTCTTTGAAGCAAGTGGGGTGGTTGGGGGGAGGGGCGCCACTGTCGGCAGGGTCCTTGCGATGCGCATACAATAAAGATGAACAGCAGGGCAGGGCAGCGCGCCGGAAGTGACGTCATCGCACCGCCTGCTGAGTTTCCTGTCCTAGGCCCCAAGCCTAAAGCAGCAGGCTTGGGGCCGAGTGCAGACAGAAACGCCAGGGGAGTGCAGCAAGGTGAGTACTTAGCTACAGAGGGGCCCATTCTGCCTACGGGGGGGACCTCAGCTACAGGGGGCCCCTATTCTACCTACAGGGGGACCTTATACGCCCTACGGGGGGGCCTAAGCTACAGGGGTCCCCTATTCTACTTACAAGGGGAACTTATTCTACGTACAAGGGGGCCCTATTCTACCTACAGGGGGGCCCCAATTATACCTACATGGGGACTTTACTCTACCTACAGGGGGGCCCCTATTCTATCTACAGGTGGTCCTAAGCTACCTAGCTACCGCCCAGGATCCCTAAGCTACTGCCCAGGGTCCCTAAGCTACCTATACGGGGCCTATTCTACGTACAAGGGGGCCCAGAGCTACAGGACGCCCGTATTCTACCTACAGGGGGGTCCTAAGCTACAGGGGGCCCCTATTCTACCTACAGAGGGACCTTATTCTACTTACGGGGGGGTCCTAAGCTACAGGGGTCCCCTATTCTACCTACAAGGGTAACTTATTCTACCTACAAGGGGGCCCTATTCTACCTACAGGGGGGCCCCAATTATACATACATGGCGACTTTACTCTACCTACAGGGGGCCCCTAGTCTATCTACAGGTGGTCCTAAGCTACCTAGCTACCGCCCGGGATCCCTAAGCTACTGCCCAGGGTCCCTAAGCTACCAATACGGGGCCCTTAGCTACCTACGGGGGTCCCTAGCTACCTAGCTACCGCCCGGGGGCCCCAAGCTACCTAGCTACCGCCGGGGGCCCCAAGCTAACTAGCTACAGCCCATGGGCCCCATTGTACCTACATACCGACTGGGGGGCCCCAAATTTACCTGAGTACCTACTCAGAAGCCCCATCTTGATTACAAGTTTGTGGGATGATGTATTCACACCAGTCTGCATACATTGAATGCGTGTATATATATATTTATATGCCGCAACCAAGCCAGTGGCACCCAGGTTCACATTGTGATTTTCAGAAATGTTTTTTTGTGCAGAACTATACGTTTGTATTTGGCATTTTATTGCTTTTAATTCATATAGGGAGGAATGGATGCATCCCTTTTGGTTTCTTGCACCCCGCCCACCTCCACAGGTGTTATATCAGTGCAGTCTGCTTGCAAGGTTGGTGCTTTTTTTTTATTTTTTCTCTCTGGATTTTGGAGGTCTGTTGACCCAATGAGAATCTGAATTTGGCTCTAGTGAGAGGTAAAGATAGAGTAGGCCACCCGCCTTGAGATCCCGTTGTAAGCCGGGGTGGCTTAAGCATTTTTTGATCAAAACATATGAACTAAGAATCTCAAAGTTTTTTTCAGGCAGGGGCACCTCACAGGTAGCGGAGGCAGGTAGGCACACTATAGTAGCTTTGGGTTGGGCCCCTAGAATTTACTCCAGTGCGACACTGCGCAGACACAAGCATTGTGCGTTACATCAGGGCCAGGTATTTGAGTTTTCTGTGGGGAGTGGCATTTGCTCTATTTGCCTAGGGCACAATTTTGCCTTTCATTGTGAATAGAAACATAATAGCCCTCTTCTGCTCATGACACAGTTACATTAGGGTATGTTCACACGGCTTATGTATAGTATGCGCCGCAATACGGCGTTTGTCTTGAAACCACGTAATTCCAAAGCGAGGGGGGGCATTTGCTGTTCCCATTGACATGCATTGTCAGCAGCGCGTAAGCGCCGTGAACAATTGACATGTCAATTCTCCCCCAGCACGTACAATATGATTGTATTGTACGCACGGGGAGACGACGTGTAATCCATAGTTCTCTATGAGAGCTATGAATTACCGTAATTGCGGCGCGCATTTCACAATATGTGGCGAAATGCATGCCGAAATACACGCCAATTTAAGCCGTGTGAACATACCCTTACAGTGTATCAGAGCTCTCAGCTAACAAGCCATGTACTTTTAGTAGGATAGGATCAGAATGGGTTTTGAGCTACTGGGGTTAAATAAGAATGTTCCCAGTCACTGACAGCAAGCGGTGATCTTGAAAATGGCGAGGAATCGAAACACAATGGGCCACATGTATTAAAACTGTCTATGTCTAAAACTCACTTTGTTTCCCATAGCAACCAATCAGAGCACCCCTCTCAGTTTTCCAGAGCACTATATGAAATGAGAGGGGCGCTCTGATTGGTTGCTATGGGCAACAAAGTGAATTTTAGACCTAGACAGTTTTCATACATGTGGCCCAATGTATATTAGAAAGTTTTATAAATTTGCATTGGTTTATCTGCAGAAAACTGGAAAACCCCTTAAAGTGAACTGTGACTTTAGTAATTGATGATGTTACTACTGTGTTGTTATTTCCTCATCGGCCACATCTCCCCAGCGTGAACTCCATTCACATCACATAAACAAGGGCTTGTTATTGCACGCCTCCCGTGGAGACTTTCAGGCAGAGCGAGCGTTCCTCTACAGAATATATACCCAGGTGGGAGACTTCTGCAACTCTGGAGTCTAAAATCAACATTTAATAGGCCTCATTTATCTTAACAGTAAGGCCTCGTTCACACGACGGTTTTGGCCCGGGTTTCGCCGCGGCTCTCGCCGCGGTTCCCGCGGCCAAGGCCTCGTCGGGCCGCACCGCAAACTCGCGTCTCCCGATGCGGGTTTGCGGTGCTGGCGGTGGGCGTGGTCTCGACGCGGGAGGGGCGTGGTTTGGGGCGCGGCTTGCGCCGAGGGTTTGCCCCCATGCAAATTAATAGCAGGGGGCAAACCGCGGCGCGAGCCGCGTCCCAGCCGCGCACCACCGCGGCGACAGCCGCAGCAATGCCCGCGGCAGCACCGCGCAGCTACCCCGCAGAGAACTCCTTGTCAGGAATTGACAGGAGAGTTCTCCACAGGCGCGGGTTTGGCCGCGGCCCCGACGTCGTGGCCAAACCCGCGGAGTGTGAATATTAACGCGGTTTCCCATAGGAAACCATGTTAATAAACTAGACGCGATTTGGCCGCGGTTTTGGCCGCGGAAACCGCGTCGGAACCCGCAGCCATAACCGCGGCCAAAACCGTCGTGTGAATGAGGCCTAAGACGGTCTTTGTTGCCCATAGCAACCAATCAGAGCTCATTTAGAATACTGCTCTGGAGAGATCAAAGCTGAGTTCTGATTGGTTGCTATGGGCAACAAGAACACTCTAAGGCTATGTTCAGGCGGCAATAATTGCGGGACGTATTTCGCCCGCAATTACGCCGTGTGCTCGGGGGCGGGGGCGGGGCAGGGGGGACAGGGGGGCCAGCAGCCCGCCGGCCCCATACACATTCATTATTCTCGGCGCGTATACGCCGTACGAAATACGACACGAAATACGGGGCGAGATACATCCCAGTTTAAGCCGTGTGAATATAGCCTAACTGTTAGGTTTTATAAATGAGGCCGATCGTGTGTTCTGATCACCTTGGAAACAAGCAAAACAAGACAAAACAATGAATCAAAGACAGAAAACGCAATGAACTTGCCCGGTTCCCTTTTGTATGAAACTTGCTTTTCCTCCAGTTTCATGTATGCTTAGTTATTGTATCGTGAAGTCATACTATATAACCACAAATCAGCTCAGGATTTCGGCTTGCTGTCAGTGAAGGGGAACATTCTTGTTTCTACAGGTACATGGCTTAAATGGGTTGTCTCACTATAAGGATTTTTTTTAGGTTAAAAGATTTTTACAAAAACAAGTCACTTTGCAATATATGTCCATTACGTGTCCTACCTTTTTCCTAGATATCCCTTCTTGTAGGGGCTGCATCACCCCTCAAGTCGCTATAGTAAAACCTGTTCAATCTCTCCGATGGGCTGCCAGCACTGGTTGCTAAGCTACAGACCTGTTCAATCTCTATGTAGGCGCCAACAGGGTTGTATAGCTACAGACCTATTCAACCTCTCACATAGGCTGTCAGCATGGTTGTTTTCTACAGCCCTTTCAAACGCCCCTGATAGGCTGCCAAACTGGTTGATAGCTACAGACCGTTAAACCCTCCTGATAGGCTGCCAGCACGGGTTGCTATAGCTAAGACCTGGCTTCTAGGCAGCCTAGTAGAACCCAGAAAAACACCCCCCTGTTTCAAAATGAAACAAGAATAGAACTGAGGTAGATGAATTAATGTAGTGAGACAACTCCTTTGAACTAGTTCACCTACACTACTCACAGAAAGTTAGGGATATTTGGCTTTTGGTTCAAATTTCAGGATGAACATAAAATTTGTTGAATATTTTTTAAATGCATTAAACGAACCATCTTTTTTATTTTTACTGCACTGTCCAAACGTTCAGGTTTTCAGAACTTCCTGACTCAAAAGGAGTTAAAGGGTTTTTTTACCACGAAGAAAAACTGAGGGGGAAAGCTTGCAAATTAAATAATAAATTTTCACCACACTTTTTAAAAAAATTCTGAAAATTTTTTTTTTAGTTTCTCCCTTAGTAATCCATGTAATGGTCGTCTCCAGGGGATAAGCCCAGGGGGTTTGGGGGTCCCAGTTGGCCCACTGCTCAACATCACCTCTCCCGACAGTTTCTGTCAGTCTCTTCCCCTGCCTAGCAATCCACACACTCAGCTGAGCGAATGTTCAACCCCAGGTGTGTCTTTACTCCGGTTTCTGTACTCTTTGTAATTACCCCGTGAAAAATAAATAAAAAAAAAAAAAAACCCCAAAATCAGATATGTGCATGAAAAAAAAATCCTTTTGGTTTCTGCAAGGTTTCAAACTTGGACCACTAGGGAAAAAGGCATAAGTGCAAACTACAAATTTGTAGCTACTAAAGCTCCTTACAAAAGACCTTTGTTTTACTAGAGGAGCACATTGGGGGGGAAAGGCATGGTTGGGGGATGTCAGCTTTCGGGGTCACATGAATGCGGTTCAATTAAAATCATCCCATCCCCTTTTTTAAAAACACTGAAAGCTGAAGGGAAAACCCCAGAATGAAATCCTACGGGTAAAAACCTTTTTTAATGGAAAAAATTCCCCAAAGGGGGGTTTTTAATCCCTCAGTCGCCAATAAATTTTGGGGGGATAAATTTGTATTGGGGGATTTTAAAACCCTCCTCTCATGCTGTTCACTTTTTAAACTCATAAATCAAACAAAACCTTACAGTTGATTAAACAGTACCTCGCCATTGCCAGGCTTTAAAGCGGGGAGGGTCTCAGACGAAGTGGCCACTGGTTTGGGGAGTGTCACAGAGTGTCATCAGCGGGTTGTATCAGAGTAGAGAGAGCCCGGAAGAGTCACAGAAAGGCAAGAAGTGGACGTCCTTTGGCCCATCACACACTGATGATGTTCAATGAAACCCAATGCCCTGCGGAACTGGGTGAGAATGCCACACAACCCCGGGGCGGGTTTTAAAGGGGAGGTGAGAGGCAACCAAGTGTAACGTAGCCATTCAAAACATTTACATCAGCGTGGTCTTGTGTATAGACCGAAAAGGCCCTGACCACCCCACCAGGCAAGGATCATCGTTTGAACGAGCCAGGGAGATTGCACTGGAAAAGGGTCCTCATGCGTTCATCTAAAGTGATTAACTTGAGCAGAATTGGGCCACCAACGATGCAGGAGACATCATGGAGAGCGCTGGCATCAGTCAGGTCCCCTTGCCGGTCGTCTAGCATGCTAACCACGCTGATGTTAACGGTTACAAAGGGTCTGACACTTGGTTGCCTGTTGAGGCGCAGCTGTGAACCGCACATGGTGTGCTGCATTGGTGTTTTTAATTGGCTTTTATGGGTTCTCTACTAGCCTACTGGAGAGCTGGTGAATCCCCCACTGGGCCATGAGCTCTGAGGCATGTTTTCAGCAAATGTGCATCTTCAGGAGCCATTGGCTCTCTGCCCTGCTGATCACTACCATGGGCCACAGGCCAGGCTTGTGGCCTACACGTCTAAACAGTGTGGTGTATTGTCTTCTAGACCACAAGCCTTAAGGTAGCCTGCATTATGTTTGAGGCCTTTCAATAGTGGGTGCCCCCCTGCCCACACCCGGGGAGCGGGGAGGGCAACGATTTTGTCAGGGGGAAAGGTGAGTTTTTATATATTTTTTTATTTTTAGTTATCAGAAAGAGGGCTCTATTAAGAATGAGGGGACTTCCTACTTACTGGAGGGGTTCCTCTGTTGAGGTTCCTCATCTTTTGGTTAAAGTGATGAATGTTTATAAAGAGTCTCTCTCTCTCTCTGGAGGACTTGTCCTGTTTTGCATTGCACAAACAAACCACTTACTGTATTTGAATAATTTGAACAAATTTTTCCTGTGGTGGCGCTGTAGGGAAATTGTACACTTAGGGTATGTTCATACAATGTTCTGTGGCGTGTACGTAGCGCCCCATTACATGTGTCTCGGGGGCTCGCCTAATACCGGTCTCCGAGGCGCGGGGGGCCCCAGCCCCTGACCCATAGAATGCAAAACCACAATGCGTAATCGCCCCAATAATTGAATGCACTTCTCCGGCACGTAAATCGAAATTGAGAGCGGGGGAGGGGCGTAACCATAATCCCTATGAGGCTATGGTTTTCCCTAATTTTGGGGTGATTTCCCCGCTATTAAAAAGGAGCCCGCCTCAAAATACGCAACGAAATGTGCCCCAAGATAAGCTGTGTGAACATACCCTTACTGCCAAGTTTCCCCAACAACTACAGCTAGTTTCTGGGGGAACCAGCAGTAATAGGGGTGGGGTGGGGGCTGAGGCGTAACTTGAAGATGATGGGCCCTAGTACAAAAAATTAAATGGGGGCCCCCCGCTACCATGTGCCATTTACAATGCTGGTGTCTCCTTATGTGGCAAGAGGGCTTTTGGGCTCCCCCAGGCTGTTTGGCCCAGTAGCGACTGCTACCTCTGCACCCCCTTTAGCTACGCCACTGGGTGGGGGCTAGGACAGTTTGCCAACCTATTGTCCAAAGGAACTTTTAACAAGCTATGAGTGGCCTCAGTAATTTGACAGTCAACACCATCAAAACAAGTGGCCATTAACAATGTTATCAGTTACTAATGTTATCATGTTAGTGGCCGCATGGTTTTACCGTTGTTGACAGGCAAATTAGTGCGACCACTAATCCATTCAATTAAAAGCACAGGTGCAGCGTGCTGCATACGGTTCTGAGCTGCGCTGCAACCATCTGCATAGGATAACGCTTCACTTAAAGGGATTTTCCAGTTTATATATTCATAGACTTGTTTTATGACAAATTTTTGCAACTTAAAAGTCTGTTTTAAAAGGGGTTGTCTTATACATTGATTCATCTTTTCCCCAGTTGTTTTTTCGTTTATTTTTAATTCAGGGCGTTTTTCGCCTGCAGTGGGGCGGTCTTAGTACCCAGGGCTGAAGCTATGCGACCAGACGGCAGCCTCAGGAGAGATCAAACAGGCTGTACAATAGCGACCACAGGGCTGATCACCCCTACAAGAGGGGAAATCTCAGAATAGGTAGGGGCACGGTTAATGGACACATATTGCAAAATGACTTGTTTTTGCAAGATCTTTAAAAAAAAGCAAACCTTGTAAAGGGACAACCCCTTTTAAAATAAGACCTCGATAGCTGTCAGGGGAAAAAACGTGGTCATTATTTTTGATTTAAAGGGGAATGTGTCACAAAAATGACTTTTTGTTTTAAATACATTTTATGTTCAACACATTTTTAAGAATTTCTGGTTTATTTTTTTTTATTTTTCCCTATCATTTCAATATTTTTTAATTTTCAAGCCGAGTTTTCCTTTGGCCTAAACTAATAATAGTCTTACTTCCCGTTCTGTGCAGAAAGATTTTCATTGTCTGCTCATTATCAGCACAAAGAGGGTAAACTAAAGGGACACATTGAATAGATAACACAGGATCCACCAGTCACATGAGGATCCCCAGGTAAAGAGCATAAAAAAAACCCCTTCCCCTAAGAAGTGAATGGGAGTCAGTCTTAAGTCTCCTAGTGATGAAGCTACTCTCTGAAGCTGTTAAAAATGTCAAACAAGGCCCAGTGGCCCAAAAAGATTTCTGCAAGACTTAAGAATTATTAAAAAATATTGAAAGTGATATGAAAAATTTAAAAAAAACAACCAAAAATTCAACATAAAAATGGGACTTAAAGGGGTTGTCTCGCTACAATGATTGGGTTTTAATTTAAAGATCTTTAAAAAACAAGCAGCTTTGCAATATATGTTCATTACAAATGTTCTACTGATTTTGAGCTAGCCCTGTTAGTATTTACTACATCAGCTCTCAAATCTCTATAGTAGCCGACCTTGTTGATCCTTATCTTACTGGCTGTCAGGTCTGAATGACTCATCACCTTTGAAGACAGGTCGGAGCAGAGAGCCCTCCGCACAGAATGCTTCTGGAGTGGAGGGAGGAGAGAGGAGGGAGGGGGGAGGGAGGACTCTGGCGTCTGTGTCCGAGCTGCCTGGATTAACCCTGTGTGTGCCTGCTTCCTCCTGCTCTCTACACAGATAGATGTGACAGCAGTGACCCTGTCTGTTACTATAATCATGATATGTCTTTGGAACTGTGACTATACTAATACTATACAAATCAGGCATGTGAATACTTTATGTTCTCCTGTATTAGGGACACATCCTGAGTATAGTAACACTGCCCTTGTTGTTGCTGGAGATGTGGAGACTTGTAAGCTAAGCAGGGGATATAGGAACACATGCATCCCCTCTGCTCTATTAGCACACAGCTTCATATTCCTCTCTACACTCCTAGATCAGCCCTCTCCTGTAACAGACCTAGGCAGGCACACACAGGGTGAACTCTGAGAGCAAACCCCCTCCCCCCTGTATAGAAGTTACGTAGCTGCCTGTGTGCTGATGGGAGGGGGGAGAGGGAGCAGAACAGACAGACCAAGAAGCACGCCCCTCAGTTCAACTTACCAGGGACAGTGACAGGCTGAAAGCTGGTAATGAGACAACTCCTTTAAAGCAATGACTCATTTTTTGAGGACACATTCCCTTTAAGCTAACAGTATGGCCTCGTTCACACGGCTTATTTCAGAACGTATTTACAACGGATTGCCGATCGTAAATACGTTCTGAAATCAGTTGAAAATCAGTTGCAAATAAGTGGCACTAAGTGTGGCACGTATTTGTAACTGATTTCCCGACGGATTCACCATCTACAATCATTGTAGGTGGTGAATCCGTCCGGAAATAATTGACATGTGAATTGTTTTTCCGTCCGGATTGCCGTCGTCAATCCGCGGCGGCAAACCGGAACGGAACTACGCGTCGTGTGAACGACGAGCCGTATTTTCTATTGAAATCAATAGAAAATAGGCTGTGACTTATTTCGGACGGATTTGCCGACGGACTGACGATCGTCAATCCGTCGGCAAATACGCGGCAAAATAAGCCGTGTGAACGAGGCCTATCAGTTATACAAGATCAGTATAGGTTTTCAACCGCTGGATGTAGACAACATTTTCATTCACTGACTGCAAGCACAGATCTTAAACAGAATGGGAAATTGGAAAGCAATGGGCCTCATATATTAAAACTGTCTTTGTTGTCTATAGCAACCAATCAGAGCTCAGCTTTCATTTCTTATACTGCCACTGAAAGTTGAGCTCTGGTTGCTATCGGCAACGAGGACAGCCTTAGGCTATGTTCACACAGCTTATTTTGGGACATATTTCAGCCCGTAATTTGCGCCGTACCCCCCGCGAATTACGGGGGAAAAAAGTCCCATTCATTACGGAAATTCCACAGTTTATAAAAAACTAGGGGATTCCGTCTCCTCCCCCCCGGCTCCCCGTTTTTCCGTAAATTTGTCAATTATCACGGCGGGGGGAACGGGGTTGTGGAAAAATGAATGTCCCCCCCCCCCCCCCGCACACCAGCGAAATTGGGGGTAAAAATTACGCCCCGCAATTAACCCGGGGTGAACATCCCCTTTAAAAGTTAGCTTTTTCTTTATAAATAAAGGTCACACTTTCTGGTGAGGGGAAAAGGGAAGAAAACTCAAATACGGGGCCCCTTTTGAGCTTTTTTTAAAATTTCCCCTATGTAATGACTTTTGGTTTGTTTCTCTGATTTTCCCCTCTGTTTTGCTTTGTTTGCAAAAACCACGGAGATTTTTGCTTTGATGGTTCTTTTCCCAGGGATAGGGGCTAAGAGGTGAAATTTTTTTATCAGAAGGACCTAATACGTGTGAAGAAAGCTGAAAACCCCTTGAAAAAAAAAAATTTTTAACCCCTTTTTTCCTTTTTAAAATTTTTTGGGCCGGGCTCACACGCTGTACTGCGGCACGCACAGGTATGCGCCGCAAATGGGTGTTATTTTTTCCCCTGGAAATAAATGTGCTTGCAGGCGCATAATTCCAACGCGCCATGCAAAGGGCCGAAGCAGATAGCCGCCTACCCTAGTTTTTACTGTGCTACCTGTATAGGCCTGAAAAAAATCCCTGTCCATTTTTTTGGGATTTTGTGCTAAATTACAAGCCCAAATCGCGATGTGTTTGAGGCCTTTTTATTAATTAAAGACGCCGTGTGAACACCCTCTTACTCTTTTCATTGCCTGGTCTAGTCTATCCTTATCTAGCCCTGCCCTGGAAAAAAATCGAGCGTTTCATTTCGCTTTTCCTACTATTTATAACAAGATTACTAAAAAGCTTTTTTTTAAAAAAAAAAAGGTTGTCTGCCGGGCCCATTTAAGAGTTGTATCTCTTTACTACCACGAAAAAAGGGGCAAAAATTTTGTTTTTCCCTTAATTACATAGAATTTATAAAATTTTAATAAAATTATATATTATAATATATTTAAAATATTTTGAAAAAAAAATTCAAAAAATTGTATATTTTTTTCGAAATTTGGGCATCCACGCCCCTAAAAAAAAGCTGTCCCGCTGTGGGGAAAAGGTCAGAAAGGGCCTGTTTTTTTGGGTTACTTTGGTTTTTAAAGGGTTTTTCCCAAACCAACCATGAAGAAAGTTTTTGAACCCCAAAATTACGAGCAAACCCACCGGGTTTTTAACCCCCTTCTCTACCCTAGACCACCAAGGGAGGGACTTTAAACCCTTCCTTTTCCCCCCTAGCCCCAGGATTTGTGGTTTAAATTTTTTTAAATTAAATTGAAATTTTTCCTTGTTTAAACTTGGATCTTTTACTCTGAAAAATACGGCAATTTATGATTTTTTTTGTTTTATAAGAAAAACAGGTGTGCCTGGGGCCTCTTACATGTAAAGAAAAGAAAACCTTCAGGAAAAAGGAAAAACATATGTTCCCAATCTGTGCAGCGGGCGACTCCCAAGTCTTACTCATCGTTTCCATGATTTGGAGGAAAGACCTTTCTTCATTCCTGCATCCGCCTTCCTCTCTGCTTCCCATTATGCTGACTCCAGAAAAATATTTCCTTTTTTTTAAAAAAAAAAAATTGTAAAAAATGATTTACACGGATTCTTACCATAGACACATCACGGGGCTATTACTGACGGTTGCTCAAAAGTAGGGCGCTCAAAGCCCTAGCCCCCCTGCAGCGGCGCACAAAATTACAGGAAAATTTGGGGGACCTTTAAATGCTTTTTCCAGGGTTTAGGAGGAAAGGGCAACCAAATTTTATGTTTCTAAATGCTGTTAGTGAAAAACCCCACATTGTCCCCCCTCACCCCTTTCTACTGTATATGGGGCACAGGGGGGGACCCAAAAAGGAAGACACACATTAACAAGATTGAAAATGTAGGTTTTGCTGTAGTTTATTAGTAGAAAATTGATTTTATGTAGAACAGAAATTTATTTGGGTAAAAAGAAAACATAGCAAAAAATTTTTTTTTAAGTACAAAAAAGAACATAGCATGGGGCGTTGATCCAAAAACCTTTAGCACGTGGTGCCCATTTTAGGGGTTTGCCGTTTTTTCCCCTTTTCCTGCCATGCAATTTACTAAGGGTATGTTCACACGGCTTATTGCGGACTTTTAGTCCCAGTGTTTATTTTGTGTTTTGGAACACGTGAAATTTCCAAAAGAATGGGGGGGCATGGACATCCCATTGTCAGCAGGGGCCTAATCGCCGCAAACCCAATCGAAAATGCCCAATTCCCCGTTAATTACCGTATTTTTGGGGACTATGGGGCGCCCCGGGGGTTTAAGGCGAAATTAAATCAATGAGCCCCTTTTAAAAGTCTTCTTGGTTCATATATAAAGGCGAAATGGTTTAAAAAGGCCCGGGGCACCCTTTTAAAATTTAAAAACAAAGTCAGCCCAAAAAGGGCAAGTTATTAAAACACTTTCCAATAACTCTCAACTTGAAAAAATTGTAAAAAAAGTCAATACATGTCCCATATTTCCGTGCCGTATCGCGAAATACGTGTCACCCCCCCTTTTAATTTTTGGGGGAAGGGTTTTTTGAAAACCTAAATTTGGGGAAAAACCGAAATTTTACATCAGAAATCCGACGGGGAAATTGGGCCGTTTTCACAACGGTTTAAATTCCCCGACGGATTTTTTGACCCGTAATGAGCGAAACAAATCCCCCGGGTAAATTTGGGGGGGGGGAAACGGGGGGGGGGGCCGGGGGCGCCGCTCCCGGCCCCATAGACAAGGCATTTTTTTACGGCGCGCCCGCCCCCGGGAAAAAATTGGCATGTCACTTTTCTCCCCCCGCGGGGATTTGCCCAGGGGGGGAAAGGGAGCGAGGGAAAACCCCACTGTTCTCTATGGGAGCATTTGGTTTTCCGAAAGGAACTCCGACGGATTGGCGCCGTTTTGAAGCCGCAAATCCGGCGGGGAAAATACGGGCCAATGTCGGAAAATTTTGCCGTGTGAAGGGGGCCCAAATCAGTTTTTTAAAAATCAGTTTGCGTGAAAATAGCCTTAGGGGACACAAAATTTGAAAAGGGGTTTTTGAAAACTGTTTCCCCGGAAAAAGTATTTACTATTGAAAAATAAGTTGAAAATCAGTTGAAAATCAGTGTCACTAAACTAGCTGTCCCTAATACTTTCTGAAAAAAGGGTTTTAAAAACCCAAAGGGTTAAAGAATTGATTCATTTTTAAAAGGCCCCATTTTTCGTTTTTCTAAAAAAAAAACCCTGGGGCTTTTATGTGCGCCCTTTAGTCGAAATAATAGGGTTTTGGGCCTCGTCTTCCCCGGCGTATAATACGATGTCCGCTGATGATGAAGTGTGTGGGGCCGGGGGCGTACTTCCAAAACACACGGTGTACTGCGGTGTGTACAGTACGCGCCCCAGTATGCCATGTAAAACACCCCCCTAACAGTTAGCCCCGCTTGTAATAGAGCAGGCGGTTTACTTTGGTGCTCCCCCCTTTTGCAGTTTAGGGCGTCACCTCCCCAAAAAGGCCCCAAAAGACACCATTTTCCCAAATTTTTGGGGCCCCTGTATCTAGGGAAAATATGACGTTTTTGGGGGAATACCCCCAAAAAAAAGGGGGTTTTTCCAAAAAATTCTTAAAAAACCTCTCTATGCGAATATAGAAAACGAACCCGTACTTCCCTCTCCCTTCACCACCGTTCCAGGGCCCCATTTTTCCCCAAATTAAAAAAAACATGTTCGTGATAAAATTTATGCTGCAGAAAATCTCTACCCTCAGAATTTTTACATGCCTGCATGTACGAATGGGGCCCACGGGTCAATGATTGGCTGCATTTTTCTTGTGATCCAAGATGTGCATCAGTGGGGGGATCGGGGGGAACTCTGGAGCTCTGGGACAGCGGTGATGGGAGAGGTAAGTATGGGTTTATTTTTTATTTAAAGGGCATCTATCACTATTTTTTACACATTAATACAAGATACTGATACATATTTTCTTCTTAGCTGTTTTTATTTTCTACCTGCTGGTTTTTCATTTCCGTTTTCTGTATCGGATTATGGGGAAGCCATTTTGCCGCTTTTTGCTTTTGACAGCATTAAGAAAAGAAATTTTAACAGCCCCTCCTGGAAAATAGGGGCTTTTAAAAAGGAGCCCCCCAATTGACTTCTATAGGAGGGGTTTCTGGGCAGTTTCTGGGCCTGGGAAAAAATTTGTTTTTACAGGGAGGAGGAGGGGGGGAGCTGTGACTATTCCTACTGGGGGCTAGTAGACCCTGGTTTTCTATACACAGTGTAATCCGGTTGAGACCAGGTTTAATTTCTCTCTACGATGGGGGAAGTGTCAGACTATAATTAGAGCTAGTGGCCAAAGTGAGACCGGCAGGATTTAGGAATTTAAAAAAAATATTTATAGTAATATGGAAAATCCCACAACCAAATTTAAAAAAGAAAAAGTCCAGACTTTCAGCTTTCATTTGAGGGGGTTAACTATGGTAAAACTGGATGAAGGGTTTCGGAGTTTCAGCTCCTTAACATGTGCCGCCCTGTTTTTAGGAGGGGACCAAAGTGATTTGGAAAAAATTAAATAATTGTAAAAAAAATGTTAATTTCTAAAATTTGGTTTAAATTCCTTTGTTGGCAATGATGCCTGAAAAAAAATCATGGACTTTACCAGTTTCTCTGCCAGGCGGGTTTTCCCGTTGCTTTTTGTTTTTTGGCCTGTTTTGAAGTTTTTGGCTTTAATTGGGGTTTAGATCAGGTGGACTGACTTGGGGCCCTTCAAAAAATTTTTGCCACTTATTTGCTTTAATAAACTCCTAGGGTTTTTTGGCTTTATGTTTTGGGAAATTTTTCCCTTTTGTATTTTGAAACGCCAACCAATGTTTGGCTGAAATTTTGGGTGGATTTTTTAGCACATTTGGGATGTCTCTGAATACTCTCCAAGGGTGTGGCTATCAATTTTCCTATTTACCATAAAGAGAAGATGTATGAAAAATTAAAATAAAAAAGGGTTTTAATGCCCCGATGAAAAACCCTCTTAAAACCTCAAGAAAAAAAAAGGGTAAAATTGGGGCTTTGCGGAAATAAAAAAAAAACATCTAAAAAAGCCCGCCCAGTTCTGGAAAAAAATTTTTTGGACTGATTTAAACCAAGATCAACCTTAATGAATGATGCCCAAAAAAAAAAAGTATGGCAAAAAAGGATAGTACAGTCCTGATCCAAAGGGATACCACATTCCCCTGTAAAAAAATGGGAGAGGCCCTGTGTTGACTTGGGCATGGGATGGCTCCAGTGACAAAGGGTCACTTGTGTTTTTGTTTATGTGACCCAAAACAGAAGCGCCGGGATGAATTCTGAGGTATTCAGAGGGCATTTCCAGGGGTTCAAGACTTCAGGCAAGGGCATTGCCAATTTAAAAAATTTTAACCCAAATTTTAGAAATGATCATTTAAATTTTCTAAATTTTAATTTTCCAATTACTTTGGTTTCCCCTTTAAAAAAAAGGCGGGCCCAAGTTAAGGGCTGAAACTCCTAAATTTCCTTTATACAATTTTAATGGGATACCTAAATTGGGAAAACTGAAAAAAAAGTCTGGACCCTTTTTGTCCATGTCCCATTATTAACTTAAAAATTTAATTATGCCCAGGGAAACGGTTAAAAACCCAAAAAATTTTTTGTCAGGGTCAAATTTTTATGGCCCACTGCAAAAATTGGAGGGTTAAAAAAATAGGTCATTTTTGATTACAAATTTTCCCTTTTTGGGACTGTTGTAGGGGGGGGTTTTTTAAAAAAACCTTAAGGGGGCGTTCCACGGCGTGGGGCAAAAAAACCCCGGGGGGGTTTACCCCGGCCCTTTTTTTTCCCGGGTTTTTTTTCTCGTCCCCAAAGGCCCAGGGGGGGGGGGGGGGGGGCTTTTCTTTAGCGATGAGCGGGGGAAGAAACCCTTTTTCCCCCCCCGAGGGTGTTTTATTTCCCTCCGGAAAACCCGGGCCCGAAAAAATTTAACATGGGTCAATGTTCTTTTGGCGGCCCGGGGCGGGGGAAAAAAAGCGGGCGGGGAAAAACCGTGCAGGGGGGCTGGTTTCAAGGGTTCCCCCATAGAAAACCCAATTTTTGCCTTTTTCCCCGGAAAGGTTTTTCAGGCGGGGCTGAAAAACCCAAAAAGGCTGAAAAAAAAAGGCCGAAAAACCCCTTTCCTTCCGGGGAATGCCCTTAGAAAACCCCCTTTGGGGGAACCGTTTTTCAATTTCCCCAAGTTGGGGGGGGGTTTTTTATTGGTTTTTTTTTAGGTGTCAACTTATTTTACTTTTGAGTGTCGCTCCTGGTCCCGCCAGATTTAGCACGGCATTGCTTCTCTCATTTCTGGAGTGTCCTCCAATTCACTTCTGATTTCACCATTAAGGAAACCAGAACCGATGTCTGAAATCACTTCCCAGTCCGTTAGCATAGTAGTAAGATAGGAAAAACAGAGATGAACGGGACAAGGAGAGATGACAAAGGGTAGGTTAAACCCCCAAAAAAACCCTAAAAAAAAAAAAACTCTAACTGATTAGAGAAAAAAAAATGTTTATAAGTCCAGTTGAATCACTTTCACATGATATTTTCCCAAAATTAAGTTTCTGTATCAGAGCAAATTTGGCCCCCCCCTATTTTTTTGTGAACTGTATTTTTAAAAACCCGGAGGGGAAACCCGATGGGAAGGAAAATTTTAAATTTATGCAGTTAAAAAAAATCCCAAATTTTATCCCAAAATTTTCCCGCCCTTTTGCAGCAACTAAAAGTAAATTTTCATTAAAGGGGTTGTCTCACTACAAAGGATTTCTTTTTTTGTTAAAAAATTTGAAAAACAAGTCAAATTTTCAAAAACGTGTCCTTTTTTGTATCCCCTTTTTCCTAGATGTCCCCTCTTTTGGGCCGCATCAGCTCCTTAAAGGGCCTATTTGCCCACAGACCGGGGTTTTATCTCTCCCCGATAGGCTGCCGCATGGTCGCTTTAGCTTCAGCCTGTTTTTTATCTCTCCTGATTGGCTGCCGCAACTGGGGTTTTTTTGCTTTCAGACCTGGCTTTTTTCTGCAGTCTAGTAGAAGCCAGGGAAACATGCCCCTGAATTCCAAAAAATTAAAACCCAAAAAAAACAGGATGTGGTAAGATGAAAACAATTGAGTGAGGGCAAACCCCTTTTTTTAAAACCCCAAAAAATTTTCCCTTTTAAAACCCGGGTGTTCCCATCTTGCCTTTGGGTGGGGATAAGCCTGGGATATGCCCCAAAATGTTGATAGGGGCCCTTTTCCAACCTTTTTGGGCCTTTCATGTGTTTAGTAATTTGGGCCCCCCCCGGGAAAAACTTGTCAGAAAAGATAGCTGGCCGGTTGCCCCGGGCTCTCCTTTTTGTTCTAGGGAGTTCTGAGTAAATTTGTGAGCGTGTGTTTAAACTGTCCCCAGAATCCCCCTGGAACGAAGGGGGGTTTGGGGTGCCTATGCGACCAGCTCTCACTCCCGAGCCGGGGAAATTTTAGGGGGCCCTTTTCCCCAAAAAATAACTTTATAGCCTATCGATATGCATCAAAGGTTTTGGGGAAAACCCCCTTTAAAAGGTGTTTTTTCCCCCTAGACAAAGGGAAAAACCCCTTTAAATTTAAAATAGTTAAAAACATCAAATTTAAACTTGGGTTTTTAGGGGCATTTCAAACAAAAGGTATTTTTGCTGCAAAGTGCCGGGAAATACGGTTAAAATCATAGGAATCATTGAATTTTATTTATAAACCCGACGTATTTTCCGGGGGCAGGTGGATTTGGGGGCCTGGCTGGAGCGCTTTTTTGGAACTACGTGCTGGCCGGCGCATACTTTCAACGCAAGTTTCAAAAGCAGCGCGCACAGGGTTTCGTTTCCGCTAACCCCCGTTTTGAAACTCACCGGTATACAGTTAAAGAGAAGAATACTGAATTTAAAGGGACACTTACATGAGAAGAAATAATTTCTGTGAAAACCAATATTACTGGAAAACATTTTTGCTTTTTAAATTTTTGGCAGTATTTGTTTTTATTTTGGCAGTCCTAAGCAATTAAAATTACACAGAAAACCTTGTCCGTTTCTAGCTGTGGTAGCAATGAAATACAACTTCTGAATGGCAAGGTAGACTAATCTCACTTTACTGCAGCTTAGCTATATACAGTCTCATTACAAATAGTAGGTAATTACAATGATCGCTCTATTGTGCTCTGGAAAAGGATAGATCCGATTAGACTAGACTGACAGAGCTCGAAATATATAAAAGGATAACGGGTTAACCTTTTTCTGCACTGGAGGTTTCCAGTTTTCTCGACACTTCACATCTTACTGATAAAACTTAGCCATAGTTGGCCCGGAAGAAGACCTATGAAGCAATCTTCACTGTCGTGTTATCAAAGCTCACAGAGGAAAGCTCACAGAGGAAAGTCAGATAGACAGGAAGTTGTGAACATAGCAAAACTTTAAAAAATCATGTTAAAAAAAAAAACAATTAGAAGAATAAAATATAATAGTAGTAGCATTTTGCTTATCAATATATGAAAAGAAATAATGTTGATGGTACAGGCAGTCCCCGAATTACACCGTTCTGACTTACACCTGTCCCCTAGTTACAAACAGACAGACTTATGGGGCATGCTGGCACTTGTAGTTCCGTGTTCCACAGCAGATAGTAGCTGTGAAACGACAAGTTCCAGCATGCCACAGCGGCACATGAGGTGAAAATAAGGGGAAAATCTTCTTAACAGGGGCACAGACAGCAAAATAAAATGTAAAAACCCTTCCCTGCACTATCCAAAACTAAAAAACAAAAAACTTTTGTGCTGGAGTTACATTTAATTAATATACCTGTTCTGACTTGCATACAAATTCAACTTAAGAACAAACCTACAGTCCCTATCCCGTTTGTAACCCTGGGACTGCCTGTATTGTCCTCTAAATGTATTGGCAGAAAACCTTTAGGAAGAAAACCCATACAATAACTGTAATATCATAGGAATATCCAGATTTGCTTTCTTGATAAGGCCAGTTTACCACAAGCGTAATTCAGGGGCATCCTTGTATCCGTAGTAGAGGTGCAAATCCAGATCCAATTGGGGGTCTAAAGACCTGAACAGTACTATATGGTTGTTTTGATTACATAATATTCCACTATGTGATAACAAATGCAGATTATTAAACTTTCTGGATTATCGGATGCCGGATAAAAGGAATTTATTAAAAAAAAAAAAAAAAAAAAAAAAAACTCCACATATGAGTCACCATAAAAGTAGGCAGATAACGGACTTCTTTGTATAGGATTTTTATTTTCTAATTAGGTATCAAATTAAAATTCAACATAAGTTACACTTTTGATTAATATTTAAAGAAAAGCGTAAAACAGATTTAACTGGAATGAACTAGATACGGCCTGGTGTAGATATACAATATATATATATGAATTTAACCTATCAACAAATCATGTACCATTGTATCATTGGTTGAACATCTGAAACAGACAAACAAGTGGCGAGCTTAATATTAAAACAAAAAAAATAAAAAAAATATATATAATAAAGCCAAGGAGAAAGCCTTGCATTAAAAATAAAAATATAGCACAACTTTATTTTTTTTTTTTTTAGAAAAGGCTGTTCAAAATACTAAAGACTGACATCATCCCTTTACCCCTCCCTCACCCCCATCTGAAGTTTTGGTCGACTTTCCACTTCCATTATACCATTTCTCTGTTGTTTCGGATGGCGCAACAAAGAACCATGCTGAAGATCATTCCGAAAATCTGCAAGAGGAGAAGAAAAAGACAACAGGTTAAAGAAGGCCCCCACCTAAAAAATGTTCTATCTTATCAGACATAGGATAAGCCACTGATGAGTGGAGGTCTAACCGCTGGACCCTCCATTGGTCAGTAGATCGAGAGCTCCACAGTCCTTACACAAAGGTTTAACTTAAATATCCTGGCCCCCAAAATGTATAAAAGGGCCCACGTGCCAGGTGCTGTTCCTAGTACTGGTGTCTGCTTATGTGGCCCCTCAGGCTCTGCACCTACTAGAGCTAGACCCCTGGTACTGTGACATCTAAGTGTAGTGGTCAGCTGCAATTCCCTGTACAGCCAACTGGAGCGCCAGAGTACAGGAAGAACTAAGAAAGGGATGCAGCACCACCCCAGCAATGTGGCTCCTTCATTCTCAGGACCAGAGAGTCTCCTACATGTCAGACCTTCATCATCATAACAGATATCACAAGGATATGACATCACTCTAGAACATTAAAAGAAATATTTCTTCTTATGTGTCAGAAAGATCTTTGGGCAACAGTGCCTGATAGTGACTGATTACTCTGCACCCCTATGTTCATACTTCTGGGACAACGGCATGCCCATGTGCCTTGCTACTGCAGCCTATCAACAACTGAATGCCCATAAGTGTTGTATTAGTCCTGAGAGTAAACCAATCACACATTGTTGGCCTATGTTAAAGGGGTACTCCTATCTTAGAAATTTATAGTGTAGGAACTAACAGGATTCCTTGGTTCCCGTAAACTGCAGAGGAAGCACCGGTGAGGCGTGAAACACGTCGAGTGTCCAGGTTGCTGTAAACGCCAGAGGAAGTACTGGTGAGGCGTGAAACGCGTCAAGTGTCCTAGGAATTGGTTTTGCACCTTTACTGTTTTATAATAAATACAGATTCTATACTCTTTATTCCCTCAAGGGAGATATTCATCTTCAAGCGCAGAGGTGTTTTTCTGCCCTTAGGTCCTTCACCTTGCTCCTTATACCGCTATCTCATGGTCTGGAGCGTGTCTGTGGCTGCTGCTAATTGCTCGATTGAGCCTAAAAGCGGAAAAAGTGATGTGCCTCTTCTAGGGGCACAACCTATAAAGGTGAGAAATTCTGTACTGTAAATTTTTACTTCACGATTACTGTGACATAGTACACTAGGAGCGCAGCCTCCACCTTTTTTCTTCTGTGGCATACCCATTTATGGCATGTCCTACCTGATGGATGTGGGTCCCGTCTCGAAGACCCGCATTTATCTTGAGAACAGACTTCCAAACTCCTCCGTGTGAAATGGAGGGGGGGGGGGGGGGGGGAGATGCCACGCATAGCTGACCTGTACTAAAAGAACAGGTTGAGCTGCACGTGTGCAACCACCTCTCCATTCTGCACAAAGGAGTTCAGAGACCCAGTCTCTAGAATAGGAGATGGAATATTCCCTTAAGGTAGATTTTCCAGCTTTTATGTAGCAACACAGCTCCATTCCTGCACCAATTTATTCTTCTAGGGCTCATGAGGCATTTCTTCTCCCTAGTGCTGACAGACATGGACGCGGATGAGCTGCTAGTGCTTTCTTCCCTCTCTACATTAATACACAGCCAATGTTATTTAGCCCTTATCGTCTGCAGACTGCAGGGTCTGCTCTCCTTCCTGTTTAACCGATACAGTACAGCCTGTGTGATCTGCCCTCCCTGAAGACTTGGATGACTTTCTCTCTCTCTCCACACTCCGATCTGCCCTCCCTGAAGACTTGGATGACTTTCTCTCTCTCTCCACACTCTGATCTGCCCTCCCTGAAGACTTGGATGACTTTCTCTCTCTCCACACTCCAATCTGCCCTCCCGGAAGACTTGGATGACTTTCTCTCTCTCTCCACACGCCGATCTGCCCTCCCGGAAGACTTGGATGACTTTCTCTCTCTCTCCACACGCCGATCTGCCCTCACTGAAGACTTGGATGACTTTCTCTCTCTCCACACTACAATCTGCCCTCCCCGAAGACTTGGATGACTTTCGCTCTCTCCACACTCCAACTTTTCCTCTTAACCGGTATCTCTAACGCAGAGAAAGGTGGGCAAACACAGAGAGCTGGCAAAACCAGAAGCAGTGTGTTGTGGGATCTATATTAGAAGCAGCAGCACAGTCCGCTATGCACAGGAGTTGTACATACTCACGGCAGTGAAATGGTAGAAGATTTGGAATGAAAAGTATTTAGAATGTTGCTTAATTTTGTATTGGGGAAGCAAATTACCAGGTACAGGAACCACTTCATTAAAAGTGTTGTCCCAACAAGATAACCCATATTCGAGAGTAGCACCACAGATCTTGTTGTTGAATTTCCCATCAAGCATCTTACTGCTATAACCAGTCATACATTTCTCCAGCAGCATCAGCTACAAAGGAAACATGGTATCACATGGCACCCATTTGAGTGAGAAAGAGAGGGGGATCCACTTCAATGATGGCCATGCGCCCAAAGATTTCCTTTTTGTGACCTCTTTAAGGGCAATGATCCAATATACATACCATGATCACAGCAATTCCAATCCCCACTGCTCCAATAATGTGAAATTTCTTGTTGAAAACTTCTTCAATGGCGGATGGACAACCCTGGAAATGAGGACATTTTCTGTTAATCAAGGTCATGTCACATTGCCCTTTTAATTTGTTATTTTAGCCGGTGAAGTCCACTCTAGACAAGCTTTTATGATATGCTTTGTCACCATCAAGGGAGATTAAAACAAACTCTTACCCATTTATTATTGAGTTCAGTGGGAGCTTGAAAAAAAAAAACAAAAAAAAACCCAGTATGAAGTGAGCTGCCCCTAGTGGTGGCAGTAAGCAGCCAGAATTTTATCATTAATCTCAGTGGTTATTTATACTCTGCATTAAAGGGGTTTTGCCATGAAGTAGAATTGAGGTGGGAAGTTTGTAATTTAAATAAACATTTTCACCATTCATGATTATTAAAAATTCTGCACCGTTTTTGTTTTAGCTGCTCCTTTAGCGATTGTTTACAGCTTATCTAGAGGGGATGCGACCAGAGCTGAGAGCTCCTCACTCCTGGTCAGACATGTTCAGACATCACTTCTCCTCCCAGGCAGCTACTGAGTGTTCAAACCCCAGGTGCTGTCACTCTACTCCCGTCCCCTGTTCTCCTTAGTAATTAGCCAAACAGTGAAAATAAATAAAGAAACCTCAATCAGGTCTGTGCATTGATAAAGAGAAATAAAATCCACAGGTTTGGTTACTGCAGAGATTTGAGGACCCTTGTGCTTGGAGGCAAAAGTTTTACCTCTGAGCTACAATGTAGCTACTTACAGTTCTACACATAAAACAGACCTTTCTTTGACTAGAGAGAAGGAAAGGCCTGCTGATGTCATCCTGCTGGGTCACATGATATGCAATTCAAACAAATCAAAAACGCCCCCTTCTCAACACACAGAGCTGAAGAGCTGGATACAGGAGGTATGAAATGAAATTGTGGCAAAACCCCTTTAAGGAAAATTGATTTTTAAAGAGGTTGTCCACTTAGGATAGCTCTTTCCCCTATTCAAAGTTGCTTCAAAGAGCAGCTGCTGGACGTTCCCTTAAAGGGGATGTCTTATATATTTCATTTAGTCTAACTGATTAGCATCTAGTTTGTAGATGGTAAAAAAAATGCTTCTTTTCATGTTTTTGCTTATTTTAGTTGTAGGTTGTGCAATTTATAGCATTTGCAATGAACAATAGTAAAATTGACAGAGAAATTCTATTGGCGAATATGTTCTTCAAGGTGCAGTACATGACAGGGAGCTGCATACAGCATTTTATAGCGTTGCTGTACAGTCTGATCTAAGCCTCCAGCAGTACAACAGAGCTGTGAAACCTTCTGCCAATCTGCAGAACATGTTCCAGGCTACACAGCAAAGCTGACAAGTGAGCAGCATAAGACAAAACGTGTCAGCTTATGTTGTCCGTTCTAGTTAGCGGTGTGAAGGGGTTTTGTTTTTTTTTTTTTCTCTTTTTTGCATGGATAATTACATAAAAAAGACAAAAAAAACCAAGATAAGAACATTGCAGTTAAAAACCCAATGTAAATAAGTCATTTTATGATACCACAATCAGAGAAGAGAAGCAGGAGGAAGAAGTGGTCTCTGTGCGATGACATTTTAGTCGCTGGGTTTTCATACCATACTTCTGCACATTCATGTTTTACCCATGTGAGTACATGGCACACTATCAAATACATTAAACACCTAACATAAAAAGCTCAGCACAACGTTCGCATTGCAACGACTGTATGATCACTACTGTACCTTGACTGTCAATACATCTAATCCAGACTTGGGGCAAGTATCCGTCAGGGCAGCTTCCACACTTCCAATCATTCCACAACAGTCCAACTGCAGAAGAAAACCAAAGGATAAAATTGACATTATGCTAAAAATCAGAACATGAACAGTTAAGAAAAATAGTTAATAAAAAGATAAGCCTGGGAAAAGAGCAAGAGCACGCAAAAGAGAGTGCGTGGTAAAAGAGCATGGAAGTGCGCTTAAAAAAAACTGAGTGAAAGCGTGAGCAAGCCTAAAGAGTAAGAGCATGAACACGACGCACACATACAACAGAACCAGACTGAGCAAGCAGCATGCAAAAGAGCAAGCGTGGCAAAAAAAACGGAAGAGAGCGAGTGGGACAAAAGAGCAAGCAAGGAAACCAAAGAAACGAGAGGGTGTGACATAGCGAGCATGCGTTAAAATGGGGGCCCCACATGAAAAAAGGGCGGCGCGCGAGTGGGGCGCGCGCCTGCGAAAGGGCGGCGCGCGAGTGGGGCGCGCGCCTGCGAAAGGGCGGCGCGCGAGTGGGGCGCGCGCCTGCGAAAGGGCGGCGCGCGAGTGGGGCGCGCGTGCTAAATGGAGGGGCGCGAGTGGGGCGCGCGTGCTACAGGGCGGGGCGCGAGTGGGGCGCGCGTGCTAAAGGGAGGGGCGCGAGTGGGGCGCGCGTGCTAAAGGGAGGGGCGCGAGTGGGGCGCGCCTGCGAAAGGGAGGGGCGCGGAGTGGGGCGCAGCGCCTGCTAAAGGGAGGGGCGCGAGGGAGGCGGCGCCGTGCTAAAGGGAGGGGCTGCGAAAGTGAGGCGGCGCGTGCTAAAGGGAGGGGGCGTGCGAAAGTGGGGCGCGCGTGCTAAAGGGAGGGGCGCGAGTGGGGCCTGCGAGTAGGGTGGCGGGCGCTGCGTAAAGGAGGCGGGCGCTGCGAGTGGGGCGGGCGCCTGCTAAAGGGAGGGGCCGCGAAGTGGAGGCGCGAGTGGGGCGCGCGTGCTAAAGGGAGGGGCGCTGCGAAGTGAGGGCGAGAGTGGGCGCGCTGCTAAAGGGAGGGGGCGCCTGCGAAAGTGGGAGCGCGGCGCCTGCTAAAGGGAGGCGGGCGCCTGCGAAAGGGAGGCGGGCGCCTGCGAAAGGGAGGCGGGCGCCTGCGAAAGGGAGGCGGGCGCCTGCGAAAGGGAGGCGGGCGCCTGCGAAAGGGAGGGCGGGCGCCTGCGAAAGGGAGGGGCGCGCCTGCGTAAGGGAGGGCGCAGGGCCATGCAGGAAAGGGAGGCGCGCGCCTGCGAAAGGGGAGGGCGCAGCTGCCTGGAAAGGGATGGCCGCGCTGCGAAAAGGGGAGGCGCGAGCGCCCCTGCGAAAGGGAGGCGCGCGCCTGCGAAAGGGGAGGCGCGCGCCTGCGAAGGGAGGCGCGGCCTGCGAAAGGGAGGCGCCCCGACTGCGAAAGGGAGGCGCGCGCCCTGCGAAAGGGAGGCGCGCGCCTCCGAAAGGGAGGCGCGCGAGTGGGGCGCGCGTGCTCAAGGGAGGGGCGCGAGTGGGGCACGCACGTGCGAAAGGGACGTGCGCGAGGGGGACGCGGCTGCTAAAGGGAGGTGCGCGAGGGGGACATGCACGTGCTAAAGGGAGGTGCGCGCCTGCTAAGGGGAGGTGCGCGAGGGGGACGTGCCTGTGCTAAAGGGAGGGGCGCGCGTGCTAAAGGGAGGGGCGCGCATGCTAAAGGGAGGGGCGCGCATGCTAAAGGGAGGGGCGCGCATGCTAAAGGGAGGGGCGCGCATGCTAAAGGGAGGGGCGCGCATGCTAAAGGGAGGGGCGCGAGGGAGACACATGCTAAAAGGTCACGTACTTGCTAAAAGGGCGTATGTATGGGAGCGCTCATGCTAAAAGGGTGTGCATGCTAAAAAAAGGGAGCGGGATGGAGCGCACATACTAAAAGAGCACGCGAGAGAGAGGGTGCGCATGCTAGAGGGTGAGCAAGTGAGAGAATTGTGCTAATACTGTTACTGCAAGGCCCAAACTTACAGCAAAATGAATCGACTTGAGTGTTTCTTTCAGAGCAGCATCCCCTTTCTGCAAATATTGGTTATAGGTCTCTGTGTAAAACGTCTTCAGCTCCTCTACCACCTAGAGAGAACGAGAAGACACATCAGGTGAGGAGAAAAGATAATTCTGTTATTCACATGGTTTTTTTCCTAGGCTTTTTGTTTTTTACTGCCTTATTATTTTTTCCTTTGCAGTATGACCGGGGAAGGAAGGTGTGGCCACATAATGCTGCATATATAGAGAACATAATACCACCATATAGTGCTGACACAATACTACACATAATGCTATAGTGCTCAAACAACATGGCATGTTACAACGTAGTCACAATCCTTAAAGCTGCAGTCCCACAAAGCCACCTCCTGGTTACATGTTACAGAATGAAGAGGGAAGCTTGTACCGGTCCTCCCCATTCATTGCTATGGAAGTTCCGAATATAGCCAAGTGAATAGGTTTCAATAGAAATGAATAGGGAGTACGGCCACAAGTGCTGCCCTCCTCATTCTGATGTACAGTCGACTTGATTCTACCTGACCGACCTGTAATGGCTTTGTGGGAATACCCCTTTCAGGATCCATAAGAAAAGAGGGACCGACCAAAAAATATCTGGCAAAATACATTTTCATTGTATTGTACCCAGTGAAGAGGTAGAAACAGTACTTTTTTTTTTTTTTCTTACCTTGTCCTTATTGACAAAACCCCAGATTCCTGCGGCAATTTCAATGGCAAAAATGACCAGGAGGAAAGAAAAGAACTGTGGGTGGGAAGAAGAAGACAACAGTAAATAAAGATGTTCCACAACACCCAAACCTTTACATTACAAACGGGGGTTGTATGAGATTACTACATTTTTGGGAAACAGCGCTAATTCTAACCATTGTCCCAGTCTCGTATTGCAGCTCAGCTTCATTCAAGCGCATATAAAATCACAAGTGACCTATTTCCTAGTACATGAGTGTCGCGGTTCCATCCCAAAATACTGGACCATTTTTCCTCATTTCAAACACCTTAGACTATAAAATTGCTCTCCTCTATCATATAACCCTATATATCACAGAGCTCACCTTCTCTCCTCTATCATAGACCCCTATCTCTCACAGAGCTCAGCTTCTCTCCTCTATCATATAACCCTATATATCACAGAGCTCAGCTTCCTCCTCTATCATATAACCCTATATATCACAGAGCTCAGCTTCTCTCCTTATCATATAAACCCTATATATCACAGAGCTCAGCTTCTCCCCTTTCTATCATATTACCCAAAATATATCAAAAGAGCTCAGCTTCTCTCCCTATATCTTTACCCTATATATCACAGAAATCAGCTTCTCTCCCTATCTTTTCCCCTATTTATCACATAGCTCGCTCCTCTCCTCTATCATATAACCCTATATGTCACAGAGCTCAGCTTCTCTATCATATAATCCTACTATCACAGAGCTCAGCTTTCTCCTCTATCATATACCCTATATATCACAGAGCTCAGCTTCCTCCCTCTATCATATAACCCTATATATCAAGAGCCCGCTCCTCTCCCTCTATTTCATATAACCCTATATATTCAGAGCTCAGCTTCTCTCCTTATCTATAATTCTACATACCAGACTCAGCTTCCTCCTCACATATAACCCTATATATCACAGAGTCACTTTTCCTCCCACATATAACCCATATTCACAGAGTAGCTCCTCTCCTCTTTTAACCCTATATTCACAGAGCTCAGCTCCTTACCCTATAACCCTTACTCACAGAGCTCACTTTCTCTCCCTCTATCATAAAACCCTTATATATCACAGAGCTCAGCTCCCCCCCCTCTATCATATAACCCTATATACTCTAAAAACAGCAGAACCCGGGGGAATCAATTTTAAAAGTTGCATTTCCCTCATCACATCTACCGTGTTGCTGTGAATAATGAACAAAAATTGAAAATCTGCAAAAAAAATTTGAAATTTCACCTCCACTTTGCTCTAACCCCTTAACAACCACCCGACGCCAAAGGGTCTTTTGTCTGCAGCAACATCTTTTGGCGTCTCTAAAGGTATCAGGTTTTGCGGCTCCCGACGCCGCAGCAGCGCTGAGATCGAGGCTGTACTACACATCCCTGTTCCCAGCTCAGCCTCTGCAAAGAGTCAGGGAGCGGAGAAAACCGCTGCTCCCTGGTGCTTAACCCTTTGATTTCTGTGGTTCTTGACCGCAGTGTAATCAAAGGGTTCCCCGGCTCTGTCGAGTGATCAGGACTTCCGGTGACCCGACAGAGCCCGGGGAACAGCTGCACAGTCAGCCCTGGGGATCTAGAGTGGCCCCAGGGCTATCTGTGTAAGAAGCAGGATCAGGCAGCCTGTGTTCTGCCCTGACTGCTGCCTGGGTCTAACTGACACAGATTATTATGTATTAGTATATATGAATATGCTAATACATTGGTAAGTGTAAAAAAAATTTAAAACAGTTATCCCTTTAGGGAAATTAAACAAAAAGGTAAAAAAACAGTGAAGAAAAAACATAATAAAAATAAATATTAATAAAAAAAAAAAAAATTGTGCTTATATTAGACACACAAAAAAAAAAAACCTTAGACATATTAGGTATCCACACGACCGTAATAACTTGTAGAATCTAACAAGTTATTAAGTGTGAAATGTGGATGGTGTAAAAAAAATAAATAAAAAATTCTGCAATAATTTAAGTGAACTTAAACTATTCCCCCAAAAAGTACAACTTGCTTGTATAAAACAAGGCCTCATACAACTGCGTCATTGAAAACATAAAAAAGTTACGACTGTTGTTTCGCAAGGAGGCAAAAAATAAAAAAATTTGCTGGTCATTAAAGGGGTTTTGCCACGATGTAATGTTGACGTGGGATCCTCCAAAATGGGTATTTAATAACTTTTCTAAATATATGTGATTACAAAAAGTGAAGCCAGTGAGAGCTACAGCATTGCTCAGTCCCCCTTAGTTACCTGAAAGTTTACATTAGACACGACCGGGAGCTAATCTGGCCGCGCTTGCACTGTCTGCACTTCTTTCTGATGACAGGGAACATGAATGAGCTTTCAAGGGGCTGGGGAGAAAGTGCCATGTATGAGGCCGTCTGCTGTATAGAGAATCCACTGTAGTAATGTTATTATTTGAGTAAACTTTAGAGACGCTCCCTGCTTACTTGCTCTCTGCTCACTCCCTCCCTCTCACCCCTGCAGCATTCATGACTCAGCATGATTTGTTTATATTCTCCCCCCTTAGTTACCTGAAAGTTTACATTAGACACGACCAGAAGCTGATCTGGCCGTCTGCTGTATAGAGAATCCACTGTTGTAATGTTATTATTTGAGTAAACTTTTGAGATGCTCCCTTCTTCCTCACACACTGCCACCCCCTTCCTCTCACCCCTGCAGCATTCATGACTCAGCATGATTTGTTTATATTCTCCCCTGAGCTGATAAGGAGGTAAGGAACTCACTTCATGGCAAAAGTAATGGGTTAATAAACTTCCTAAACGCGGTTTTCAATACTTTAAGGGGTGTAGTTTCTTAGATGGAGTCATTTTTGGCCATTTCACATGCAGGCTCCTCAAAACCATGGACCGGTTCTTAAAAAAAAAAAAAAATAATAATAATAATCTATGTTGCATATTATCTTGAAAATTACGACTACATTTCTACTATTAAAAATGCCAACCTACAGTAGACATATGGTAGATGCCAATTATAAAATATTTTGAGTGGAATAACTGTCTTACATGTGTTAATTTTTGAAGTTTGAAAATGGCAAATTTTCACAAACAAACAAGGATTGTAAAGATCAAAATTTCTTACTGCCTTAAAGCACAATGTGTCACGAGAAAACAATCTCTGAATCACTTGGATAGGTTAAAGTGTCAAAAAGTTATCCCCACATAAAGTGTCTCAAGTCAGATCTAAAAAATTGGGCTCTGTCAGGAAGGTCAAAACTGGCTGCGATGGTGCGGACGAACGCGATAGGGACTGTAGGTTTGTTCTTAAAATGAATTTTTATGTAAGTCGGAACAGGTATATTTATTAAATATAACTCCAGCACATAAGGTTTTCGTTTTTAGTTTTGGATAGTGCAGGGAAGGGTTTTTACATTTGTTTTGCTGTCTGTGCCCCTGTTAAGAAGATTTCACCTCATTTTGAGCTTATGTGCTTTGTGGCATGCTGGAACTTGTCATTCCACATCTACTATCTGCTATGGAAACTGGAACTACATGTGCCAGCATGCCCCGTAAGTCACGTTTGTAATTAGGGAACAGATGTAAGTCGGAATGTTGTAAGCCGGGGTCTGCTTGTACATACTGGGCCATTTTTTAATTCCTAACACGAGTCATTTAACTCCTTAATGACCGCCAACCGTCTTTTGGCGTCGGCTGGTGCAGGTCGTTCGTCTGCAGCGACGTGTTTTGGCGTCTCTGCAGACATCGGAGTTTTCAACGCCCGGCACCGCAGCAGCTTTAAGAGCAGGGCTGTGCTACACAACCCTGTTCTCAGCGCAGCTCCTGCAAGCATCTTTGAGCGGGGAAAACCTCTGCTCCCCGGTGCTTTAACAATTTGATTGCCGCAGTTCGTCACCGCAGCGCAATCAAAGGGTTTCCCTGCTCTGTCGGGTGATCGGAACACCCGGTGACCCGACAGAGGCCGGGGAACGGCTGCACAGTCAGCTCTGGGGACCTAAGCCAGTGATCAGGGCAGAGTTTGTGCTGTCCTGATTACTGCCTGTGTCAAACTGACACAGATTATAATGTATATATGAATATGCTAATACATTACTAAGTGTAAAAAAAAAAAAGTAACAGTTCTCCCTTCATGGGATTAAAAAAAGAAAAAGTAAAAACCATAAAAAGTGTTAAAAAATTAAAATAAATATTTAATAAAAAATAATTGTGCATACATTACACACAAAAAACATACACATATTAGGTATCCACACGACCGTAACAACCTGTGGAATTAATCTAATAAGTGTGAAATGTGAATGGTGTAAAAAAAAATAAAATGGTGTAAAAAAAATAAATAAATAAAAAAAAATATTAAAAAAATTCTGCAATTATTTGTACGTGAACTTAAACTATTCCCCCATAAAGTACAACTTATCTCTAATAAAACGAGGCCTCATACAACTGCGTCATTGAAAAAATAAAGTTACAACTGCTGAAACACAAGGAGGCAAAAACTAAAAAAATGTTCTGGTCATTAACTACTTTTCAGGCGTTCGGCTCAAGGGGTTAAAGCGGACCTGTGACATTTCCTGACCCATCTGTAAATCCTTGTGTTTCAAGTGAAATCAAAATTCACGAGCATCTTCTAACTCTGTGCTGTTCTGTTCCTCACAGGGCTGTGGAGTCGGATTCGGTGCCTATTTTGCAGGAGTCGGAGTAAAAGGGACCGACTCCAACTCCCAAAATATATAATAAGTTGGTCCAGTTAGTTCGATGCAAAGAGCAAGAGGAATTGGGTCCGGCCAGTGCTGCTGCTCCCATATCTTCAGCCTCATCACATGAGGAGTGTAATTGATGACATGGAGCAGGCAAAGCGGTGCCCCAGGGGAGAAGATTCTGCTCCCGCCAAACAGATTTCAGCAAAATTTTTCACCTGCTTTCAAAGAAGTAGAAGAGTTCAACCGTTCATCAAAACTGACTGTGGCTGAGGCAATTCCTTTATACCCTGACATTGTTAGAGGTGTTGCCCCTGTGGTCACCACTTTACCCCAACCCAAGTTAGTGTAGAGAGGCCGTTCTCTAGCCTGGAAATAATGAGATCAGATGTGAGGTCATGTATGCAGGATCTGATGGAGGCAATACTATTTCTCAGAACAAATTCAGAGACTCCACAAATGTTCCTGCAGTGTTTTGCATATTTACAATTTTTTTGTGTTCTAAAGTCATATCCAATAAATATATTTTAGACCATGTTCATAGCACGGGTTTTCGGCCGGTTTTTCAGCCGGTTTGCGTTTTTTCAGACCGCCTGAAAAACCGGCCGAAAATGAGCACAATTGTGCTCTATGGAAAACCTGTGCAGCAGTCCCCACTGCACGGGTTTTGCCGTCGGACGGTTTTGCCGCCGGCGGTCCGGCGGCAAAACATTGTAGAAGCACAATCTTCCGTCCGGTTTTCGGACGGAATCTGTGCTTCTCAATGGGAGGGGAGGGGGAGGGCTGTTCTCCGCTCACCGCGGAGAAAAGCCGTCCCCTCCGCGGCCATGGGGACGGCCGCAAAACAGGAAAAATACCGGCCGGCAAACCGGCCGGTATTTGTCCACTGCCGTGGGGATGCGCCCTTACACTGACAAGCAAAATGGTAACAATGTTTTGAACTTGTGACTTTCAGGCTCCATATCTCTCCATCCACTACAGCTTTGTACATGAGGCTACTGTAATCTTATATACAGTCATCTTACATCTTATACATAAATTTGACTTGCAAGTATTTAGCATCTGCTTAGTTCTGCAGATTCTTTCCTGTAACTGCATTGTTACTGTTTTGCTCCTAAAAATCAAAATGTTAATTTTTATTATTTTGTTAGTATTTGGGAAATCCACCTTTTGGTTTTCAATACTGCCTGAATCCTTCTGTGCTCTGGATCAGATTCAAGCATATCTTGACTAAAATCTAATCCCAGGTCTTGTCTACACATTCCCAATGTTGGTGCAGACTGGACTTGGATACAAATACAGCTTTTTCTTCAACTCTCCCCACAAGTGTTCAAAAGATCAAAACATTGTTACCCTTTTGCTTGTCAGTGTAGGTTCTACCTAAATAGCTTGATTATTGTGTCATAAGGTGATAAACAGCCTGATGTTACCATTTTACTACAGGAAAGTTATCACTTAAACATGCGCCATGTATGAGGGAGTCGGAGTCAGGAGTCGGGGGTTTGGGAAATTGAGGAGTCGGGGCTTTGGCTTGCCGACTCCACAGTCCTGGTTCCTCAGTTATTCCTCTTAGAAATGTATGTCTTAATCTGTCAGATGGATGTTACGCTCTGTCTCCCCTGCAGTGGACAAAAAACGACCGGAAAACGAATGACTAAAAACATTCATGAAACTGAGTTTTCTGTCCACTGCCTGTCAAAAGCAGCTGAAAAAATGGCGGGTTTTTGCCGTGTTTTTTACACGCGTTTTTTGCTTGTCTTCAAGCCTGTCTTTTAATGCATGCATAAATTAAGCCATTGGCTGTAACTCCGTCCTACAAAAGGGGATATAAAGCACATCATTGCATTTATATGTAATCTTTATTTTACGGATTTTGGCGCTAATAAAGTTATTCGCGTTTGTCACCAAAAATACATTTATTTATTTTTTTTACAGATTTTGCCACTAAAATACTTTCCTTTGCAGATTTTGGTGGTAATAACGTTATCTTGCGTTTGTCGTCAAAAATACTTTCTTTTATGGATTTTGGCCCTAAAGTCCATTTTTTAACGGATTTTGGCACTGATAAAGTTATCTCGCTTCTTACGCTTAAAATAAGTTTTTCTTTACGGATTTTGGCGCTAAAATCCTTTTCTTAACTTCAATAGCGCCAAAATATGTTAAGAAAAGTATGTACAGTCATGGCCAAAAGTTTTGAGAATGATACAAATGTTAATTTTTACAAAGTCTACTGCATGAGGTTTTATAATGGCAATTTGCATATACTCCAGAATGTTATAAAGAGTGATCAGCTTAACAGCAATTGATTGCAAAGTCAATAGTTGCCTAGAAAATGAACTTTTTCCCCCAAAACACATATCACATTCATTGCAGGCCTGCCTTAAAAGGACCAGCTAACATCGTTTCCAGTGATTGCTCCATTAACACAGGTGTGGGTGTTGATGAGGACAGGGCTGGGATCAATCTGTCATGATTAAGTGAGAATCACACCACTGGACACTTAAATGGAGGTGGTGCTTGGCATCATTGTTTCTCTTCTGTTAACAATGGTTATCTCTAAAGAAACACGTGCAGTCATCATGCACTGCACAAAACTGGCCTAACAGGGAAGAGTATCGCAGCTAGAAAGATTGCACCTCAGTCAACAATCTATCGCATCATCAAGGAATTCAAGGAGAGAGGTTCCATTGTTGCCCAAAAGGCTCCAGGGCGCCACCAAGAAAGACCAGCAAGCGCCAGGAACCCTCTCTTAAAAGTGTTTCAGCTTCGGAATCGGGCTACCAGCAGTGCAGAGCTTGCTCAGGAATGGCAGCAGGCAGGTGTGAGAGCATCTGCATGCACTGTGAGGACGGGAGACTATGGAGCAAGGCATGGTGTCAAGGGCGCAGCAAAGAAGCCACTTCTCTCCAGAAAAAAACATCAGGGACAGACTGATATTCTGCCAAAGGTACAGGGAGTGGACTGCTGAGGACTGGGGTAAAGTCATTTTCTCTGATGAATCCCCTTTCCGAATGTTTGGAACATCTGGAAAACAGCTTGTTCGGAGAAGACAAGGTGAGCGATACCACCAGTCTTGTCTCATGCCAACTGTAAAGCATCCAGAAACCATTCGTGTGTGGGGTTGCTTTCTCAGCCAAGGGAATCGGCTCTCTAACAGTCTTGCCTAAAAACACATCCATGAATAAAGAATGGTACCAGAATGTCCTCCAAGAGCAACTTCTCCCAACCGCCCAAGAGCAGTTTGGTGATCAACAATGCCTTTTCCAGCATGATGGAGCACCTTGCCATAAAGCAAAGGTGATAACTAAATGGCTCAGGGAACAAAACAGAGATTTTGGGTCCATGGCCTGGAAACTCCCCAGATCCATTGAGAACTTGTGGTCAATCATCAAGAGACGGGTGGACAAACAAAAACCAACAAATTGTGACAAACTGCAAGCATTGATTGTGCAAGAATGGACTGCTATCAGTCAGGATTTGGTCCAGAAGTTGATTGAGAGCATGCCAGGGAGAATTGCAGAGGTCCTGAAGAAGAAGGGTCAACACTGCAAATATTGACTTGCTGCATTAACTCATTCTAACTGTCAATAAAAGCTTTTGTTAATCATAATATGATTGCATTTCTGTATGTGATAAAAACATCTGACAAACACACATAAAAACCAGAGGGCAACAGATCATGTGAAAATATAATATTTGTGTCATTCTCAAAACTTTTGGCCATGACTGTAAGCGCCAAAATCTGTAAAGAAAAAACGGTTTCTGGCACCAAAATCCACAAAAAAAATAATTATTTTTAGCGTCAGAAGCGAGATAACTTTTCTTGCGCCGAGATCCGTAAAAAAAAAACCCCGGATTCTTGCGCCGATATCCTTAAAAAAAAAAAACTGATTCTTGCGCCGAGATCCGTAAAAAAAACCGGATTCTTGCGCCGAGATCCGTAAAAAAAACCCCGGATTCTTGCGCCGAGATCCGTAAAAAAAAACCCGGATTCTTGCGCCGAGATCCGTAAAAAAAAAAAAAACGGATTATTGCGCCGAGATCCGTAAAAAAAAAAAACCCGGATTCTTGCGCCGAGATCCGTAAAAAATAACGGATTCTTGAGCCGAGATCCGTAAAAAAACGGATTCTTGCGCCGAGATCCGTAAAAAAAAAAAACCGGATTCTTGCGCCGAGATCCGTAAAAAAAAAAACCCCGGATTCTTGCGCGAGATCCGTAAAAAAAAAACCCGGATTCTTGCGCCGAGATCCTTAAAAAAAAAAACGGATTCTTGTGCCGAGATCCGTAAAAAATAACGGATTCTTGCGCCGAGATCCGTAAAAAAAAAAAAACCGGATTCTTGCGCCGAGATCCGTGAAAAAAACAAACGGATTCTTGCACCGAGATCCGTAAAAAAACGGATTCTTGGTGTCAGAAGCAAGATAACATTTTGACGCTAATAAAGTTAAGAAAAGGATTTTAACACCAAAATCCGTAAAAAAAACAAACGGATTCTTGCGCCAAAATCCGTTTAAAAAAACGTATTTTTGGCGTCAGAGGTGAGAACATATTTTGGCGCTAATAAAGTTAAGTAAAGTATTTTAGCGCCAAAATCCGTAAATAAACGGATTCTGGCACCAAAATCTGTAAAAAAAAACGTATTTTTAGCGTCAGAAGCGAGATAAAAATCTGTAAAGAAAAGTATTTTCGTGCCAAAATCTGTAAAATAAAGGATTCTGACGCCAAAATCCATAAAAAACTTATATTTATAGCAGAAAAAATATGAATTGCGCAAAAATCGTTAGCAATAGAAGAGCAGTAAAAAAAAACGAGCAGAAAAAAGCTCAGTGTAGACAACAGGACGTTTTACATTAGTCTATGGGACCTCTTTACAGTCGTTTTTCCAGCGTTTTAGAAAACGAAAAACGCTGAAAAAAATTACGTTTTTCTGTGCAGTGTAGACATAGCCTTAGGCTATGTTCACACGGCTTAATTGCGGAGCGCACCTCGCCGGCCCATAGACTTGCATTACCAGCAGCGCGTATACGCCGCTGGTAATTCACATGTCACTTATCTCCCCCCGCGGCGGATTCGCCGAGCAGGGAGAGGAGACGTAATCCATAGTTCTCTATGAGAACTGTGGATTACCGTAATGAATGGGACGGATTCAGCCCATAATTCGCGCACTCCGGCGCGTAATTACGGACCGAAATACGTCCCATTTTAAGCCGTGTGAACATAGCCTAAGTGTTCCAGTCTTCAAGGGGTGTGTCCTAGCACTCACTGACTTTCAGCACTGACTGGACAATGTCAGACCGTGAAAGGACAACCCCCCCCAACTGGTCACACCCATCTGACAGATTAGTTCTGAATTTCAACAAGCTCCAGAATTGTTATTTCATGGGAATTACTAGAATTTATGTCAGGAATGGCCGCAGGTTCTATTTAACGTTAGTGGCTTATCTGCAGCTGACAGGGACTGAGGCACGTTAACAAGAGTCCCCTCTTGGCACCTCAGACCAGGACCTCACACACCAACAGCATCATGTTGTTTGCAGTGCCCCTATATAAGTATGTGCTCTCTCTAAACTTGAGGTCTGAATGCATGGCCCATAGTATGTAGCATATTTCTAACATCTTACATATCCTCACCCCCCGTTAGGGCGTCTACATTATGAATGAGGTTGGGGGCCCCTAACTCCATCAGTCAAATGGGCATTATCATTCTAGTTTTGAAAGGGGCGTGTCCCTGTACACACTGATTTTGCCAGCACTGATTGGACAATGTTAGACTGTGCAGCACACCATCCCAATTGTTAACGCCCAGCTGACAGATTGGTAAGGAATCTCTAGGAGAAATAACAGAGATCCAAGGAAAGATGCTCTAGAGTTCCTATTTCATCCGAAATACTAGTATTTACTAAACCACACGACAGGCCACAAGTCTTCTTTAAAGGGAATCTATCACAAATATTTAATTACCATTTAAAACATTCTTGTTAACTGTTTTTATTTTCTGATTGCAGATTTTTTAAATTCTGTTGTCTGTATCCGATTATGGGGGGGGCGGCCATCTTGCCTGAGCTGCTTTTAACAGCATTTAGAGAGATTCTTTATAGCAGTTACATGGACATAGAAGCCTGTGAACAGGAGCAGACCAATTGATTTCAATAGGAGAGTTTTCTGGGCATGCTCTGTGACTTGGGAAGAAGTCAGTGTGCAGGGAGGAGGAGAGGGGAGAGCTGTGACGTCTCCTATTGCGACTGGTGGATCCTGTGTTATCTATACACATTGGTGTCACCTTTCAATGTAATCCTGCCTGTGCTGATAATGAGGAGACTGCTGACAGTCTCTCTCTACACAACAGGAAGGGTCAGACTATTATTAAGCCTAGTGGCCAAAGTGAAAACTGCGGGATTTCTTAAAAAAAAAAATAGTAATAAGAAAAATAAACAAATAACCCAAAAAATGTGTTCAATATAAAAACATGAGTTAAGGAATAAGTCATTTTCTGATTACACATTCCCTTTAAGCTTAGGAATTGTCCCCAAAGTGGGAACGCCCCTGGCCATGTTGCATATAAAACAGCTGCATGGGTCCAAAAAAAATTCCAAAAAACGTTACCAGTCCCAGCATGCACTCCGATTCCTGAATTGCTCCACAGCATCCAAGGAAACCAACCAACATCATAAGGGCTCCAGCACCAATCAAGATGTAGACTCCTACAAGAAAAAATGCAAGAGACCCAACGTCCATCACATGCGCACATAATGTCCTCCAGACAGCGATGAAGAAACTACCACCGACCGCTGTCAGTGAACAGACTCGGGTGCTACAATGAATGAATCTAATGCACATGCTTATACTGCATACTGTGTATCCAGAATAAATCAGTATGTATTAACATAGATAGTGGTGGCTGCCGGCAATTAGAATTCTATCACTTGCCTCCCAGGTCATGCAGGGGGTTTGGAGCTCTGTATCAGGCAATCACCACTATGGAGGAGTGAAATACAAGGGACACTTACCAGTATAAAAGGAAGAGGCGTTGGAATCAGACTCAAACATGGTCTTGGTCTGACTGTCGAGCCGGAGCCATATTCCTATTGCGAGAACGGCTGTTCCTGCCAGCTGGGGAGACACGGAAAATGTGTAACGGTTAGTAAATTGCTTCTGTACTGTAACGTAATAGCATTATAATTATCACACAGATGTAAATTATTACACAATATTCCCCCCCTTAATTATTAGCAGCAAACTTTGAGTTGACCTCTTCCTAGAACTTTCATTAGACTGTAATATGACATACGGATAGTCAGTCACCCAACTTTCCCAGATTCCAGAATGACATACATGCCCAAATACGTGGAAATAATACATCTGCTGCTTCTACATTGCTGCACAACTGGCATATATACCTACCACCAGGACTGACCGTGAGCTGAAATACAAAGGGGTGGGACTTGTGAATAATTGTATAAAGGGGCGATTCTTTGCCAAATGGGCATGGTTTAATTATTCTGCAATTAAAAGGGGGTTTTGCAAAACTTTCCCCAAACCTCCCTACACCCTCTCACTGTACTAAAATAGAAAATGTACCCATCTCTCCCATCACCATCGTTCCAGTATGTCGACTGCCTCCTCTCCCCATCCCAGTCCCTTACTGGTGACTTGAGGTTCTTAGTCTACATTTTTCATCAAAACTGTAACAAGCCCACCTGCCAATCGACAAGGCGACCTCAACACAGGTGGGAACCTGCGCTATATTTTACCTCTCTTGGTGCCTGTTCAGACCTCCACATTTCAGGGAGAGCAGATTCCAGCTACAAGCTACCCTGCATGGATTAAAAAACCTGTGCTGGTGGGCGGAGTGCTTTTGGAAAAGCATTTTTCAAGTATTCAAAGTAGCTTTTCAAAAAATTCCTATGTTCTTTTTGATTGTTTTTTAGTGCTAGTAGTGCGCTGCTGATATTGGATTGTGTTTGTATTTTTCCGCCACACCAGCGTGCACCTATGCTCATTTTTTTCAAAAAAACTTTTTTGGATGTGCAGACTAAACATTGTTTCTTTAGGCTGTTGGTATGGGGGAGTGGCTGCCCCCACTTTAGTTTTATGAACTCTGTCCACCTGCACACGTTTTTAAATCAATGCAAGTAACTTGTAGCTGGAATCTTCTCTCCCTGAAATGTGGCGTTCTGAACAGGCACCAAGAGAGGAAGCATTTGGCGAATGTTCCCAACTGTACGGAGGTCGCCTTGTCGATTGGCAGGTTGGCTTACAGTTTTGATCAAAAATGTGGACTAAGAACCTCAAATATTTAAAGTATTCAAAGTAGCAGAAATGCTTTTCCAAAAATTCCTATGTTATTTTTGATTGTTTTTTAGTGCTAGTAGTGTGCTATTGAAATGGATTGTGTTTGTATTTTTCCGCCACATCAAAGTGCACCTATGCTCATTTTTTCAATAAAACTTTTTGGATGTGCAGACTAAACATTGTTTCTTTAGACTGTATGCATGGGGGAGTGGCTGCTCCCACTTCGGTTTTTTGCACTCCACCCACCCGCACAGTTCTTTGGGTCAATGCAGGGTAACTTGTAGCTGGAATCAACTCTCCCTAAATGTGGAGGTCTGAACAGGCACCAAGAGAGGTAACATATAGCATAGGTTCCTACCTGTATTGAGGTCGCCATGTCGATAGGCAGGTGGGCTTATTACAGTTTTGATCAAAAATGTAGACTAAGAACTTCAAATATTTCAAGTATTCAAAGTAGCAGAAATGCTTTTCTGAAAATTCCTATGTACTTTTTGATTGTTTTTATTTTAGTGCTATTAGAGTGCTGCTGATATTGGACTGTTTGTATTTTCCCGTCGCACCAGCGTGCACCTATGCTCATTTTTTCAAAAAAACTTTTTGGATGTGAAGACCAAACATTGTTCCCCTTACTGATGACATAACATTCATGGATCACATGATTCTGCAACCAATCTCTGGCCTCAGCATGTGACCACAGAGGTCAACGATTGGCTGCAGCATCATGTGATCCACCAATGTGACATAAGTGACAAGCCAGAGAGGGGTGAAAATTGGAAAGCTGGAAAGTATGGATGCATTTGCTATCTTAGCACAGTGGGCGGTGGTAGAGAGGTTTTTAAAGTCTTGGAAACCTAAGTTACAAACGTTGGGAGGCAAAGGTTTAAACTGAAGCAAAAACTGTAAGGGTATGTTCACACGGTGCAATTTCGGCATGTATTTGCGCTCTAATGCGGGCGAGATGCGCGCCGAAATTACGGTAATCCATCATTCTCATAGAGAACTATGGATTACGCCTCTTCTCCCCGCTCGTACAATATGATCATATTGTACGCGCGGGGAGATAAGTGACAAGTAAAGCATGTCTAGGGGGCCGGCGGGCTGCTGGTCCCCCCCGCGCCGCTGTACATCGTGTGAACATAGGCTAACGGTGAGTCCACACAGCAAGGGTTTTCAGATTTGACTGTCAACCAACCCCATAGACTTCAATAGAAAATCCAAGCTGCAATCTACACAGCGCGGATTTTCTGATGGTCGGATTTTAAATTCAAAAACTGTCAAAAATAACTTGGAACACACATACTTCTGAACTGTTTTAGAGCACAACATGCACTGTTCAATGTTTAGGAGGGCGGCCGAATCCTCAAACCACATACAGAACCCCCCCCCCCCAAAAAAAAAAGAATATAAAATACTGGCCGGATTCTTTAATCAGAATTCCACCAGCAGTACCGTGTGGTCGTACCCAAAGGCTATGTCCTCACGGCGTACTTGCGGCGCGTACAGTACGGCTGCAGTTATGCCGGGTGATTTGGGAGTCGCGGCGCGGGGGGGAGGCGACAGCCCGCCGGCCCCATTGACAGTCATTACTATTCGCCGCAAGTAATTGACATGTCGCTTATCTCCCCGTGCGTACAATACAATTGTATTGTAGGAGTGCGGAGATGAGGCGTAATCCATACGTTCTCTATGAGAACTATGGATTACCGTAATTTCAGCGCACATCTCGCTCGTATTAAAGCGTAAATACACCGCGAAATGCGTGCCGAAATTACCCCGTGTGAACATACCCTTACAGGGCCCCGTTCTATGTACTATTCCTTATTCTAGTGCCTGGAGTGGCATAAAAGGCAATCGAGTTCCCTAGTAAGCCAGCGCTTGGGTGTGACTACTTCCTATAGAGGGTGCACCCTCTATAGCTACACGCCGGTTGTGGCATATACATAATTGGGTAATCAAACTTCTTGTTCAAATCCAGTACCACGAAAAAATATATCATCTTAAAACTGTAATGTTTTATTTCGCTCCGATTAAAACCCAATGTCCACAAAATGTTAAAACGCAAAATCTATAACAAGCCGACACGTTTCAAGAAACACCCTCTCAGTCATTGCTCTAAAGCGATAGGGACTGTAGGTTTGTTCTTAAGTTGAATTTGTACGTAAGTCGGAACAGGTATATTTATTAAATGTAACTCCAGCACAAAGTTTTTTAAAAGTTTTGGATAGTGCAGGGAAGGGTTTTTACATTTGTTTTGCAGTCGGTGCCCCTGTTAAGAAGATTTCACTTTATTTTCACCTCATGTGCTGCTGTGGCATGCTGGAACTTGTCGTTCCACAGCTACTATTCTGCTGTGGAACATGGAACTACAAGTGCCAGCATGCCCCATAAGTCTCAGTTTGTAACTAGGGGATCGATGTTAGTCGAAACAGTTTAAGTCGAGGACTGCCTTTATTTCCTGTTACCAGACACTTCAAAGTGACAATACCATCAATTTTTTTTCTTTTCACATATTGACAAGCAACATGCAACTATCATATGGATTTTTTTTTTTATACATTTTTTATAGTTCTCCTATGTACATGACTTCCGTTCTTGCCTCTGACTTCCCCTCTGTGAGCTCTGATAGCACAGCCCTGAAAAGGATTGCTTGACGGTCCTTCTTCCAGGCTGGCTATGACCTGAGAGGTGTAAGTATTATCAGCTAGACCTGATAAGTGTAACTAAATCTCCTCCCCAATCCAGAAAAAGGTGACCCTATTTTCCTTTCATGTGTTACTCATCATTGCCTTATCTTATCTATCCCTATCCACAGGGCAACAGAGTGATGACTAGGTCATTACCTACTATTTGTAACAAGACTATAAAAAGATAAGCAGCACCAGCAGTAAAGTGAGATTCGGCAACCTGGCCACTCAAGAGTTTTATCTCAAAGAGAAAGAAGGATAATATTTTATAGAGACTTTTTAATTGCATAGGACAGCCGATAAAAAAAATACTGCTAAAAAGTAAAAAAAAAAAAAAAAATTCAGTTTTCCACGAAGATTAGTTTGAACAAAAATAATTCTTTCTGATGATAGTGTCCCTTTAAGCTGCGGAGAGACTGTAGGGTTCTTCAAAACGAAGATGGTCTAGTCTACTTTATCTAAAGTTTCGAGATGCTTGGCACACGTTTACGTCTGTGGCCAGTTGTAACAGCAGGACTCTTATAGACTGGCGGGAATGTAGTGAGTGGCCCTTTAAGCAGCAGAAGTGATACAGACAGGTGAAACCAAAGCTCTACCCAGATTTTCCACATAGATGACTCATTGTTCTCACACACGGGATAATGGCCAAGATCACTGCACAAACTGGTTTCTCTCACCCCGACTCCTGTGGGACCAAGAGCAATTAGTTTCCCTGTACACTAAAACGCAACAAGCACACCAGACTAGAACATGACCTTTCATGTTCTCACCAATGCTTTTTTTATCATACAAATTTTTCTCTTTGCCTCTTTACACCGATCAGGATCACAGTAATTCTACAACTGTTCTCATGAACCAGGAAGCTCAGGATGAGCAGATACTTCTGTAGTGCACTGAATAAGGATCAGTAGCATCAAGTCATCTGACCGGAATCTGAGCGCTTTGGCCCAAATCGAACCTTGGCAAAAATTTACCTAAAAATCAACTGTAAGCCTAACCCCAAAGGGTTAGGGGGTTAATTCACATCACAGTTCCTATACGACATCACTTTCGGTTACGCCGGCCGAATGTTACGATAACATAAAAGGACGTTGGACATTAAGTTAGGCTGCAACAGGAGAACTGACGGACTTGTAGGGTAACCTCCAAAAAACCCTTAAAGGGGTGTTCCCACCTTAGACATTGATGGCATATCAATAGCATGTGCCATCAAATTCTGACAGGTGTCAGTCCCACCTATCTCGGGAACCCTAAGGGCTTGTCCCCACGGCGCTGGTTTTCAGTCGGCCTTACACATGGTTTTCGGATTTGAAAACCTCCTGTAAAACAGACTGTCAACCATCTGCATAGACTTAAAGGGGTTGTCTCACTACATCAATTCATCTTACCTGAGTCCTGTTTTCTTGGTTTCATTTTGAATTCAGGGGCGTTTACTGGCTTCTACTAGGCTGCAGTAGAAGCCAGGTCTGTAGCTATAGCGACCAGTGCTGGCAGCCTATCAGGAGAGATCAAACAGGTCTGTAGCTATAGCGACCTGATGCAGCCCATACAAGAGAGTATATCTAGGAATAGGTAGGACACCGTTAATGGACATATATTGCAAAGTGACTTGTTTTTACAAGATCTTTAACATAAAAAGCAATCCTTGTAGTGAGACAACCCCTTTAAATAGAAAATCCTTGCAGAAGTTCACACTGCACGGATTTTCCACCCGGCGGCTTTTCACACTGCCGCGGTTCCTTAAAACATGTTCATTCTTCCACCCGGTTTTCAAGCAGGACATGAACATGCCATTGTGAAGGGGAAGGGCTTGAATCCGCAAACCGCATGCAGAAGCCCCCCTGCGTGCCCAAAAAAGACAAAATACTGGTCAGAAAATCCAACCGTTATTTTGTCAATGCCGTGTGAACGAACCCTAAGGGGCTGTTCACACGGCAAAGGACAAATACTGGTTAGTTTATCCGACCGCTGTGCACACGGCCGCCGGGGGACGTTTTTTCTCCACGGTTTGCGAAGAAAAGCCCTCCCCCTTCACATAGGCATGTTCAGATTCTGTCTGAAAACCGGACGGAAGAATGAACATGTTCAATGTTTTTCGGTCCACCGGCGGTCTGAAAAACCGCCGGGCGGAAAACCCGTGCAGTGGGGACTTCTGCACAGATTTCCCATCAAGGTCTGTGTAAAAGTTTTCCAGCCGGTTTGCAGACGGTTTTCAAAAACGAGAACCGGCTGAAAAACCGTGACGTGGGAACTTGGCCTAAGGGTATGTTCACAGGGCGTATGTCGCCCGTATTTATGCTTCAATACGCTCTGCACTTGCGGTAATTCAAAGCTCTCATAGAGAGCTACGAATTAAGTCCATCTCCCCCGGCATACAAGACGCGCGTATTGTACGCCGGGAGGGAGAAGTGAAAGGTCCCTTCTAAAACTCCCGGTGTATTGCGGCGCGTACAGTACGCACTGCGATACGCCATGTGAACGCACCCTAAAAGTTTTGGCTTAGAATGAGAGCCAGTCGTGCTTGCGCAAAACTCTCCATTCTGTTCTATGGGAGTTCTCAGTACAAGGCAGCAGTGTGTTTGGCTTTACTCCTCCCATAGAACAGAATAGAGAGTTTTGCACAAGCGCGACTGGCTTGACGGTATTCGCTCTGTTTTAGCGGCCGTGTACACGGCCGCAGGGGGACGGCTTTTCTCCGCTGAGATAAGCCCTGCCCCTTCGCATTGACATGTTCATATTCCGCCCGAAAACCGGGCGGAAGAATGAACATGTTCTATGTTTTTCGGACCGCCGGTGGTCTAAAAAACTGTCCGGTGGAAAATCCATGACTACTGCACGGATTTTCCATTATGGTCTGTTCTAAAGTTTGACAGCCGGTTTATACAATACGGACGGCTTTCAAAACCAAAAACCGTCTGTAAAACCATCCGTGGGGACAAGCCCTTAGTGGATAGGTGCGGATCCCAGAGATTGGACCTGCATCTTTCAGACTTTGATGGCAGAGCACTAGCATATGTCATCAAAGGCCCTGTTCACACGACGGGTTTGGCCGCGGGTTCGGGGCGTGGTTAGGGGCGCGGCTTGCGGCGAGGGTTTGCCCCCATGCAAATTAGTAGGCAGGGGGCAAACCGCGCTGCCACAAGCGGCAACACCGTGCGGCCACCGCTCTGAGGACTTCCTGTCAGAATTGACATGAGAGCTCTCAAACACGCGCGGCAAGGCCGCGGGCCCCAAAGCCGCGGCCAAACTCGCGGCGTGTGAATATTAACGCGGTTTCCCACAGGAAACCACGTTAATAAACTGGGCGCGATTTGGACGTGGTTTTGGCCGCGGAAACCGCGTCGGAACCCGCGGCAATAACCTCGTCCAAATCAGCCGTGTGAACAGGGCCAAAGTCTATGGTGGGAGCACAAACCTTACCCTAACTTTAGTTCGTCCGAACTAAATAAATTCAGGTTTGGTAAGTCTGAAAAGGAAATTTTTTTTCTCGAATCCATTTACTAACCATAATTTACAACCCTGTGTCCAACCGTACAAGGCCTTAATCGAGCAACAGAAGTCGGCAGTGAGCTCTGCAGTATCTCAAGCTGTAGTCTGTGGAGGCTGCACAACACTCAGTACAAGATAAGGGAGAGAAAGGAAGCGCATGACTTCCAGCTGGAAACTCTGAGCAAAGAAAACTGTGCTATGTCTTGTCCCCACGGCAAAGGTTTTCAGTCAGTTTTCGGATTTGAAAACAGTCTGTAAAGTGACTGTCAACCTTCTTTTTTTTTTTTTTTTTTTTTTAACACTGGCGACGTAACGAAAAACATAGAACATGTTCATTCTTCCGCCTGGTTTTCGGGCAGAACATGAACATGTGGGTTTGAGGGAGGACGGCCTGAATCTGCAAACAGCGGACAAAAACTGTCCCCCTGCGTGCCAAAAAGGACTAAATACCGGTCAGAAAATCCAACTGGTATTTGCCGTGTGAACGCACCCTTGGACCCACACAGCACAGGACCAAAAAAAAAAAAAATCGTCAAAAACCAAAACCTAAAAACCGCTTTGAACCTGAGTATTTTGTCAGTTTTTTGTCCAAAGCAGCCGGGTAGTTTTTGTTGAGGTTTTTGGTCAGTTTTTTGGAAATTTTTGGGGCAAAATTCATATACCTTGTTTAAACACCTGGGCAGTTTTTCAGCAGAACCGTCCAAAAACCGTATAAAAAGAGTCTGGCGGTTTACAGAGACTTCAATAGTAAATTCTGCTCTGGACTCCGTGGGATTTTACAACATGTTCCTAAAACCAACAGCGCCCAAAAACGTGCAGAAAAAAACCCCACCTGTGCAGACTATAGGTTGCTTTTTGTACTGAAGTCTATGTGGACGTTTTTCCGTCGGATTTTCAGCGGTTTCAAAATACTAAAACTGCCGAAAACCCGACGGGAAACTTCTGCTGTATAGCCATAGCCTTATGTCTCCTCAGCAACACATCTCCAAGCGTCCGCAGGGCGAGGTCAGTGTGTCATATGCCGCATGGAAGATAAAGTCTATTTCCTCTGATTGCAGCAAAGTTATTTTTTTTCTTCCATATCACACAACAGCCTCCCCTCCCATGAAAGTGCCAAACAGAACTATGGGAGATTCCCCCCCTCAATAACAGTGCCAGGCACAGTGCCACGCCCTCAACAACAGTGCCAGACGCAGTGTTCCCCATCAATAACAGTGCGAGGGTCATTGCTCACCCTCAATAACAGAGCCAGGCACAGTGCCCCCCTCGATAACCCTGTCCAGCACCCCATTATTTTCATAATTGGGGATTCCCATATCAATGACAGTAAAAGCCACAGATTTACCCCACCCAAGAATAATGCCCTGACTGGAGCACCACAGGTGGTCAGTACAGGTAGAGGGCAGGTAAAGGCGATGCCCTCGCAATAAAAATGTACGTACTATAAAGGACTGCTGTGTAAACACTTGGAGAAGGGTGTGTCCACAACAGGGGGGGGGGGGACGACACCACCCCGCGCAGGATGGCGATTCTGAGGACAGCAGCAGCAGGAGAGGAGGAAGCCGCTCCTGTGGGAGGCAGTGACCGTTCTGCCATGTGACGGTGTCAGTGAGGACAGACACGTGAGGTTACCATCATAATGGAAGGTGGAGGAATGTGGGAGGTCACAGGTGAAGAAGAAGAAAAAGGTCATAAAGTTTTTAAGACAGTTCAACTCAGGACATCTCACACCCGCGGAGGGTAAGTCACCAGTGGAGGGACTGGTGTATACTGGCTCGCCCTACTGACAGAAAATGCCATTTTAATTTTATTAAAATCCTTTTTATTTATTTTTTTTTTATTTTTTTTTTAGAAAGCAACATCAGGGCAGTCACCCACACCTCTGGAATAGAGATGGGGAACAGCTGCCACAACAGATCTGCCTACAGAAACTGGAAGCCTATGCCTCTCCATGAGCCACTGTATACATGTGACTTGTAACCATCAAGCTTGCCGTGCCTCACTGCAAGCCGTTTTTGAGCTCTGCATTTAAAAAGGACTCCAATTGGTCGCCCGATTTTCCAGCAGTGTGCAGACTGGTTGCCCAAACTTCAGGCTAGGAAGAATTGTCCAGACCCAAATCTGTAGCACAACACTACTCTCTTCTACATACATAAGGGTTCATATCACTACATCCATTTGCCCCTCTTACCAGCCCATGGCATCCATGATCTGTACTATAAGACATAGGCAGTTATGTTTTTACGCCTTGCGTACCAGATCCCAGACTTCAGCAGACGACAAATATCAGATGACCCCCATCACTCATCATTGCAAAGCAACATGACCTCCCTCCTGACTGCTCTATAGTAGACGCAGTATCTCACAAAAGTGAGTGCACCCCTAAGATTATTGTAAGTACTGTATGATATCTTTTCATGGGACAGCACTGAAGATAGGACACTGATACAGTGTAAAGCAGTCATTGTACAGCTTGTATAAGGTTATGTTCACACGGCGAGTGCTTTAGAAGTACGCGCTGGCCTGCACATACTTCTAAATCGATTTGTGCCGGCTCCCATAGACTTTCACCTACCCCGATGCGTAAGCGCAAGGAAGAAGTGGCATGTCATGTCTTTATCCCGGCACGTAATACGCCTCAGGGAAAGTGTTGGGTATCAAAGCTCTCAATGAGAGCTATGAATTACTGTATTTGTGATCTCTGCTTTGGGCGTATATAAAACACAGACCGCAAATACGCCGTGTGAACATACCCCAACAGTGTAAATTTGGTGCCCTCAAAGTAACTCATCCCACCGCCATCAATGAGTAAACCGCTGGAAACAAAAGTGAGTACACCTCCAAGTGAAAATGGACAAATTGTGCCCAAAGAGTCAATATTTTGTGTGGCCACCATTATTAACTGTAGCTCCCCACAGCTGGCAGCACTCATGTAGCCCCAAACCATGATACTCCCACCACCAAGCTTGACTGTAGGCAATTCAGACTTGTCTTTGTACTCCTCACCTGGTTGCCGCCACACACGCTTGACACCATCTGAGCCAAATAAGTTTATCTTGGTCTCATCAGACCACAGGACATGGTTCCAGTAATCCATGTCCTTAGTCTGCTTGTGTTCAGCAAACTGCGGGGACTCATGTACATCATCTTTAGAAGAGGCTTCCTTATGGGACAACAGCTATGCAGACTAGTGTGATGCAGTGTGCGGCATATGGTCTGAGCACTGATAGGCTGACCCCACCCCCTTTACCTCTTCAGCAATGCTGGCAGCACTCTTACATCTATTTTGAAAAGACAATCTGTTCCCCGTATACACCTGAGACCTTTTAACCCTAAGGGCCGGTTCACACGGCTTATTCAAGCCGTAATTGTGGAACGGATTCCGCCCACAATACGGCTTGAATAAGGGGTGGGGGCACTGCCCGCCGGCCCCATAGACTTTCATTATCCACGGCGCGTATTCCGCCGGGATAAAGAACATGTCACTTTCTCCCCGCCCAGCGGATTCGCCGAGCGGGAAGGAGAGACGGAATCCATAGTTCTCTTTGAGAACTGTGGATTACCGTCATGGCTGGCACGGATTCCAGCCATACTGCAGTGCAAATACGGTGCGCAATACGGCTGCAATCCATGCCCAAAATAAGCCGTGTGAACGGCCCTTAACAAGTCAAAAGTGAAAATAGCAAATTGGGCACAATTTATCCATTTTCACTTAGGAGTGTACTCACTTTTGTTGCCAGTAGTTTAGACACTGATGGTTGTGTGTTGAGTTATTTTGAGGGCACACTAAATTTACACTGTTATACAAGCTGTACACTGACTACAGAGTTGTCCCATGAAAATATATAATACAATATTTACACAAATGTGAGGGGTGTTCTAACTTTTGTGAGATACTGTAGCACTGGCAATACAAGATCATGCTGGAATATAGTCTACACTCCAGTAAGGTAGGGAGCACTGGGTTGGCTGCATTGGATACACGGAGACGGCTTTTGAGGTTGTTGTATCAGCAGAGGGTTCCTATGGCTACTTGAACTTTTTCATAAGAATGCAATATATTACAACACTGCCGGCTGCCCCCACACAGTCCTGGCACGGGGACAAGGGTGTGCTGCAATACCCGGAATATGAGGCCTCGCTCGCTCTCGTGTTTACTCATCTCCTCAGCAGCAAAATCCGACAATTCTTGCAAAATAAACTCCTCGATCCACAAAGTCTCATCCCTGTAAATATTTATCTCCGCCACATAATTCCACTAGGACGCTAATTACCCTGACATAAGATAACGAGTCCCAATAATCCTGCTAAGAGCCCCACAGTGTTTACACCAAGCGGACGTAGTTTATGTCGCGGCAGCTGCATTATAACCCAAACAGCCCAATAAGAAAATCCGGCTCGGCAGAGACAAACAGATGCCAGATTTATGCCTTGGGTGCGGTTTTATGGAGCCCTGGGTAAACGGTGCGTCCAAACATTAGGCGGTGTGTATATTTTTGCAACCAATTTTATTTTTATAGCTCCTGTGCCTCTAAAATTAAAAAAAATAAGTACATTTTGTCCCGTATTGTGTTTGAAGCTACTGTGCAACTCTATAGGTCGCTATGGTTACAGACAGCGTCGCTCAAATAGGTTCCTGTTGGACCAAACTTGAGAAGTCCCAAACCCAAATTTTTACTTTAACCCTAAATAGTAGGGGGGTGGGGGAGGGGGAGAATCACAGAAAATAGGACATTACTCAAAAACAGAACAAGGCCATACTTACAGGTCAATGGTTGGACTAAAGACCGAACCGAGTAGGAGGCAACACAAGCCCCTGTGCTACTTGGGTAGGTAAACAGGTGCCGATAATTGCTGAGCAGTAGCTCACATACCCCTCCTCATATATGATATTTTTACAGTATGTCACTTTTTTTTTTTATTGCACTAAAGTGTTGGGGAGCGGAGGGTGTCAGTGTTTTGTGTTGGAAACCTAAAAAGTGCTGGGCAGCCCGCCCACTGGAATAGTAGAGTTGTAATAGGCTGTAAGCCAGCATAGAGCACTACACAACTGCATTAATGGCACCCCTTTGTATCACCTTATCTATATGCAATTATAATACCAGCAACCACCCCCCTCATACATAGAAGGTGTGTGAGTGGTTGTCTTATTGGTATTTTTGCATTTGTGCAATCTCCCCATGTATTATACTGTGGCTTTTCTGCATACTGGTGTGAACAGGTATCAATTCAATGTGCAGTTTTTTTTATCATCTAATTGTCCCCCTAGTGGAGGGGTGTGTGAGCTACTGCTCAGCAATTACCTGCACCTGTTTATCTTTCCCAAGTAGCACAGAGGCTTGTGTTGCCTCCTACTGGGTTCAGTCTTTAGTCCAGTCATTGAGCTGCAAGTATGGCCTTTGTTGTGTTTTGAACCCTAAATAGCGATAAGGGTTATTAATGCATTTTTTGGGGTTAACTTACCCCTAAAAACAGGTCAAAATAGAATTATCTAAGCAATTCAATTCGACGTCACTTCTGGTGAACATAATACTAGGGTTAGAAACCGTAATGTTATGTTAGCCAGAACTGACATCAGACTGGAAGCGCCTTCAATTCAGTCGCTCGGCAAGATCCCACTGTCCGGGACTATGGACAACTCAGGGCCGCCAGTCCGCGAGGCACCTCAGGGCCGCCAGTCCGAGAGGCACCTCAGGGCCGCCAGTCCGCGAGGCACCTCAGGGCCGCCAGTCCGCGAGGCACCTCAGGGCCGCCAGTCCGCGAGGCACCTCAGGGCCGCCAGTCCGAGAGGCACCTCAGGGCCGCCAGTCCGAGAGGCACCTCAGGGCCGCCAGTCCGAGAGGCACCTCAGGGCCGCCAGTCCGCGAGGCACCTCAGGGCCGCCAGTCCGACAACAGATCTTGCCAAAATGCTGATCCTGCAGTCCAGTGCCTCTAAATCTTCCTGCTGACCTACAGACACACGGCCGGCCGTACTCACAGCTCAATGGCTGGACAAAAAAAAACATTCCCAGTAAGAGATAATAAAAGCCCCAGTGCCACATGGGAGAATCTACACCAGTACAGATACTGAAGAACGATCGCTGACACACCTATCCATGAGGGGGGCAATTGCTTAACAAAAACTGCAAACTCGATAAGAACCGGTTCACACCAGGATGCAGAAAAGCCACAGCACCTTACAGGGGAGATCTCTCAAGTACAAATATACTGATAAACAACCACTCATCTGTTTAATTGCCTCCTATTAGGAATGGTTTTCTATCCAGCCATAGAGCTGCGAGTATGACCTTGTGTCTGTGTTTTTAAGTAAATAATGTCCCATTTTTCTGCAGTTATTTTGCAGACCTACATACGACAGAAAAGGACACCTGACGGCAGGATCTGACTGCAAGAAGTTTGCCTGTAGTCTGTAACCATGGAGACACATAAGCCTTTATAAGAGCCATAACAGCCAGGATTATACGCATGCTTAACTGGCCCTTCAGCAAATATCTAACCCACAGTCAGGGTCTATCTGGAATGTAAGGGGCCCCATGGGAGGGAGTTGATTCACGAGGGACCCCCCCCCAGCAGATTTAATACGTGGGGGACCGCCCCAGCGGAGTTGATTTGAGTGGGGAACCCCCCCCCCAGCAAAGTTGATTCTCTAGGGAATCCCCCCAGCAGAGTTGAATCTCTGAGGACTCCCCCAGCGGTGTTGATTCACGGGGGACCCCCCAGCAGAGTTGATTCTCGGGGACCCCCCCAGCAGGGTGGACCCCGCAGCTACTATAAATGACTGCCCATCACTCTTGTGCTCTAGGTCTATCATGGCCAGGGGCCCAGTCAGTGGTAGTTCACGTCAAAAGGATTGTATGGCATAAGAAAGACAAGGATCTCTTCTACAAACAGTGCCACACCTTGCTCACAGGCTCGGTCTAGTACTGCAGTATTGTTACATAAAGTTCCCATGTTGTCCTGCCCTTTAGAGCAAATGCACAGAATATGTGGTGGAACCTGGATCCTTTGTATATGCCACATATAAGGATGGGGGATACCCCTTTAACAATGTCCATTGTGAAGCTAAACTCACTTTCCTTCCTGCTGACAAAGAGTACAGCTCATAAAACAACTGGTCTATGGAAACTTCAGGGTGTGAATGACTGAGCGTAGGCACGCCTTGTACAGTCTGTACGGGCGACCTATAAAAACACAGCTGACAGAAACCAATACGAGCAGCAATAAAACCAAAAATAATATACTACACATTTAAAGGAGAACTCCACTTATCACAGGAAACAGGGACAACAAGCCTGACAGGGGTCGATGGTTTCAGGAAGAAACGTATTCAATGTCTTATGTATATGATTTACAGTTTGCATCATTTCCAAGAAGCTCAAAACCTTTAGATTATGGACGGAGCCAAGTGGTCACTAGAGGACACGAACCTTATGAATGGAAATCTCTGAGCTACAAGGCACGGAGACCAGGCTTCTAGGCCCTATTGTTTTTAGCAATGTGGTTGGGGCCTCAGGGCTCAAACCCAAAGGCTTTGTCTAACCTTGGACAATAATTCAGTTTGCCGCCCAAATCCTGGTTGAGACTTAGCAACTTTTTTTATATCTGGAACTAGGACTAGTACAAATGGTCTCCTTCTTCCCCCCGGCTATACACCTACAGACCAACATGGAGGCTTTTGTCACAAAGTTTCTAAACACCTTCAAACGTCTATGAACAACACAACTTGTACTCCAGAGCTGCGCTCCCAATTCTGCAGGCATCAGAACCGCACTCTCTGGTGACAGCATTCTTAAAGGGGTCGTCTCACTACAAAGATCATAGTTGAAAATGAGGGGACCAAAAATCTAAGCATGTACATCCTTGGTTACCATTAGCAAAGTGCTATAGTTTAAGAGAACGAGCTGCTTTATTTGTGCTTGAGCCCAGGTCAAAAGTGCTTGAGCCCAGGTCGGTTTATGCCCAGCTAAAGCATTACTGGCTGTCAGCTGAGTGTTTTGTCCCGCGCAGGGGGTTGGAGAGATCTTTCATGTGCAGTCCCATGTAAACCAGAAAGAAAAAAACCTCAGAAGTCCCATTTAAGGTGTGCAGTCTTACATCACCGTACCCACATAAATCTCATATGCAATCCCACATAAAACAGAAAGAGAAAACTCAGCGGTCCCATTTAAGGTGTGCAGTCTTACATCACTGGACCAACGTAAATCTCATGTGCAGTCCCACGTAAAGAAAACAACTTTTGTGAAACAGATGCGAGGTCCCACGTAAACCACTTGTGATACAGATGTGCAAGCGTATAGTTTTGTTCTGCAGATCTGTAGAGGTCAGAGGTGTAATCTGCTAGATATATCACTGAGTGAGAAAGAGACTGAGGAAAAAAAATAAATAAATAAATCACCCATCTTTCCCAGAGTCCTGAATGTCAAATCCCCATTCCATTTACAAAATATGTAGAAAGAAAGAGAAATTTAGATATACACTATGGAGTTACAATTAGCTTTTCACTTTCAACGATTCCAAAGACAGCTGAGAACCTCTCCCTTCCCCAGCTCACACAGAATGAATCATCAGGTGCACAACACTATTAAGATACTCCCTGCTGGAAGGAGAAACATGTCCCTCCATTTCACAAGCTCTGCTTGGCAACCAGCAGAAAAGGAGACCAACTGTTGTAACGAGACAACCCCTTTAACATCAGGAATTTTACAGCACTGATGTAAGAAAAACTAACCACCCCCCCCTGCATTAATATGACCATATAAGTTATTTATCTACAGACTATTGGCAGATCCATAGGTGTTCTACCATAAACCTCAGACTGTCAGCTGGTTTCATAGACCCATCAAATTAATAACATAGGCACCCAAAATACGATGGACCTGCCAATGATCCACAGATCTAATATTTGGCCAGCTTTATAGGAGGTGTTAGGGGAATTTCTGGTAGCCAGCTTGTTGACAGTTTCCAAAAACCAAGCAGAATTTTGACTATAGCTCTGGAGTACAAACACCTTAGATAGCGGTTATACACATGATGTATCCTCGATGAGAAGGAAGGGAATAAGTGGCCCGACTCTTCCAGCAGAGACTTAACTCCCATCATAACCTAGGACTGGGCATATTACATATGTATTAAAAAGGACAAGCCAGCTCAGCACTACTCAAAGTATAAGGCTATGTTCACACGGGGTAATTTCGCTGCGCATTTCGCGTCGTATTTGCACTCTAATACGCCGAAATTATAGTAATGCACAGTTCTAGTAGAGAACCATGGATTACGCCTCCTCTCCCCGGGCGTACAATACGATCGTATCGTACGCGCGGGGATATATGCGACATGTCAATTGCTTGCGGCGAATACGCGCCACGAGTAATGACGGTCAATGGGGCTGGCGGGCTGTCACCCCCACCGCATCGTGGGAGTACGCGCGTATCAGCGCGACTCCTGAACACCCGGCGTAATTGCAGGGCGTATAGTATGCCCCGCAATTACGCCGTGTGGACATAGCCTAAATGGCTGCACGGAAACGAAGCCCGCCAGGCAATGGGCAGAAACTAGAAGAAGATTTTCCAGCAGCACTCTTCCAATCCAAGCGTTTACTAGTAGAAAAACATAAAAAATGAACACAGCCAATGAACCTAACGGCGTCGCCGACGCGTTTCAAACGACAGATCCTTATCTGTAGCCTATTACATACAACATGCCCGCTCCTTCATTCCTTTGACATTTGCTGGTGGGATGTACGAGTTATGTAGGAGTTATTTTTGTAGAAAAGTTCTTGCGACAGACGTCTTTTAATATTAGTCAACGAACACGAGTGTAAAGGGAAGGTCATGTCACAGTTATCGCTTGTGGTTACATAGAACAACGCATCCTGCTGTCTGTAGGGAACTTACAGCGCCAAAAATAAAAAAAGCAATTGTTGTGTAATAGAGTAAATTCTTCTTAAACTTTATTTCAATTCCTCATATGCGTCTCAAGATGGAAAATTTCATGATGACAAAGGAACGTTCACACGGCGTCCTGCAGCCGTATAGTGGCGCGTAAAATGCGCCAGTACTGCTGCCGCTCCGTGACATCATGTTCATTGCTCACTTGACCATGTGCCAATCACTGGCTGCGGCAGTCCCGTACACTGCGCCATGACCAGCGACTGGCTCATGGTCCCACATGCAATGAATGTGACTTCACTGCTTAGGGACCATTCGAGGTCACCAGAGCTTGAGCAGCGCCGCTGAGAGAAGAGCTGGCAACGGTTTTATTTTCTCACCGTCCCACACAGTAGGGGGTTTCCAAAAATCTCCCCAAACCCTTTCAAGTTCAATCAGTTCAATTCTATTTTTAAGACCTTGCCTTGTTCTCAGTGACAGAAAACACCTGCTTACACTGAAAAGCTGCAGATGCTCATGCTCAGCCCTACTCACACATCTGACTGTTTGTCACAGTGTGTCAGTGAAGGAAAGAACGCAAAGTCTGGAGTTCAGAACATTAAAAAATGATTGACCTCAGCAGCCCTCCACAGGTGACCTCTCCCTATACCTGTAATGTCAGGAGGTCACTATCCTTCCCAATATGACCTCTCCTTCTCTAAGGTGATAGTACAAGTCCTCCGCAGGTAACCCCCGATTCTCACTAGTTCACCTTGTATGACTCCTCCCACACTGATATCACTAGCTCTCACCACATGACTCCTAGCACAATGTGATATCACTAGCTCTCCCCACATGACTCCTCCCACACTGATATATCACTAGCTCTCCCCACATGACTCCTCCCACACTGATATATCACTAGCTCTCCCCACATGACTCCTCCCACACTGATATATCACTAGCTCTCCCCACATGACTCCTCCCACACTGATATCACTAGCTCTCCCCACATGACTCCTCCCACACTGATATCACTAGCTCTCCCCACATGACTCCTCCCACACTGATATCACTAGCTCTCCCCACATGACTCCTCCCACACTGATATATCACTAGCTCTCCCCACATGACCCCTCCAACAGATATCACTAGCTCACCCATGCCCCCTCCCTTATTGTGATATTACTAGCTGTCCTATGACTCCTCCCACACTGATATATCACTAGCTCTCCCATATGGCCCCTTCCTCTGCGATATCACTAGCTCTCCCATCTGGCCCCTTCCTCTGCGATATCACTAGCTCTCCCATATGGCCCCTTCCTCTGCGATATCACTAGCTCTCCCATATGGCCCCTTCCTCTGCGATATCACTAGCTCTCCTATATGACCTTTTCCATACTGTGATATCACTAAGATTCCTCATTTGTGCCTTTGTTCTTTGTTTGTATTTGAATGATTTTTTGCCATCGCATTGGTCTATATATTAACTTTAATTTTATATTAGTTACCTTGATCATGATTTAGTGCCCACTGTTTCTGGTTCTATTTGTCCATCATGTTTTTTGATTTTTTAATATATATTATGCAAATAAAATTAAAATTTCTTTTTTTTTTTTTTTACTGTGACTTTTTTTGGTCTTTGTAGATTATATAATTTACAATAAAGCAAAAAAAAAAAAAAAAAAAAATGTGCCAGGTCCCAGTTTGGAAACCCCCCCGGATTCATGTGGATGACCTCTTGTCCTCTGTGACATCATTGCCTTTGCTCACATGACACTGTCCCATGACTGCAGGGTCTAATGGCTTTAGTGCTGTATGCGATTCATGGAAAATCCCTTTAGCTCCTCAGAAATGACCAGACTCCTTCCATGCACTGACTTGTCAGCAGACTGAAGCCAGCTATAAACTTAAAATAAAACTAGACCAAAAATGGCCGACTTCAATAGTAGTAGGCCAAAACCTGTTATCAATGATTTAATTGGCATCAGATTCTTCAATTCTCATTCCATAGGGCTGCATGAGATGTTTTTTTTCTCCCTTGCAAAAACAGTGCCTCTCCTGACTCAAGGCTATGCCTGGTATTGCAGCACTGATCACAAGTAGCTGTAAAGATCTGCTCTGGAAGACCTGACCATGAATGTAAGCCAAATGTAAACGGGAGTTAGAAAAATCTCGATCATCTTAAAGGGGTTTTACCAAAAATTAAAATTGACGTGGAAAGCTTGCAAATTAAATAATAAACATTTTCCTCATTCATCATTATTAAAAAAACGGCACCGTTTTTGATTTAGCTGCTCCTTTAGTGATCAATAGTGTACGGCTCGTCTCCAGGGGATACGGCCAGTGACGAGAGCTCCTCAGTCTTTCTGCACATGCTTAGACGTTACCTATCTTCTCAGACAGCTGTCAGTCTCTTTCCTACTTAGTAATCACACACACTCACTGTTGAGTGTTTAACCCGAGGTGTAGTCATTCTACTCCTGTCCTCTGTACTCCTTAGTAATTAGTCAAACAGTGAATAAAAAAAAAAGAGACCTCGATCAGGTATGTGCATTGAAAAAAATGTTTTTACATGTTTGGTTCCTGCAGGCATTTGAACCCCGCTGAAAGGCAGAAGTGCTAACCACTCAGCTGCATTGTAGTTCCTTACAGCTCTTTCCATAAACAAACCTTTGTTTTACTAGAGTGAGCACATTGTGGGGAAAGGCATGGTGATATCATGTGACCCAGCAGGCTTGACATGCAGTTCAAACAAATCATACACGCCCTCTTTTGAGCACAATGAAAGCCGATCAGGCATGAAATGCCTGCATGGCAAAACCCCTCTAATGGGTTGTATTATTGGTCCGAAAATTTAAGGCACAGAAGATAGAGTGTGCACAGCATGTTTTAACGGAAAGGAATTTTTTTTTCAGAAACAGCACCACTCTTGCCCATAGACAATGTCTGGTATTGCAGCTTAAAGAGGTTGTCCAGTTTAATAAAAATATAGTTAAATGGAATCAAGGAGGGGAGAAAAAAAAAAAAAGAAGATAGTTCCTCCTGGTCCTCCACCCCTGGAGCTCCAGAGCTTCCAGGCATCTGCACCTCTTCACTTCTGGGTTATCGCCCCAACACAGAGAAGAAGCACTTGCTCCATAGTGAGTGTCCTGTGTTTCTCGATAAGTACCTGGTAGTGAAGTGAAGTGGATCCTGGGAAGCTCCAGAGCTGCAGCAGTGGAAGACCTGGAGGTAAGTATTACTTTTTTATATTTTTTTTCCTACCCTAGACTTACAGAAGTATAATTTTATTTAACAGGATAACCCATGTAATAATTAATGTGTCCGACCTGCAATACCACAGAGAACCTATGGACAAGGGGGTCACTGTTTCCGGAAAATATTGTCTATGATCATTGCTTTTCTATATACTTCTTAATGACTGATGATCCAAAATTTCCAGTCACCGCATAGAGATCCTGTTAAGCCTGGATTAAACAAATAATATCCGCACACATTCAGATTTTCTGGCCTGGAACAAAGAGAACATCAGGGCAAGTAAACTCAATGGAAACTCGGCCGTGCCCCCCTGTCCCTCACACAGCACATGAAACCTCAGACACAGGCCAAGGCGTGGAGGCCTCGTGACATCACCGCAGACGGGTCATTACCACAGCACAATGGCCTTTGTAAGTCTGCAGGTCAAGAATGGCAAGTATTCCAGAGGAAGGGCCACAGAAGAGTGAGCAAATATTTACATTTCTAAGGCAACCCCTCTACTTCTCACATTATCTATAGCAGGATCATTGAGATCAGGAGAGCCCCGGGCAATGCAGGAGTATCGGGCCCCTCTCCACAAAATAGCTCATCATAGAGCAGCCTTTTATGTCTCTCTAAAGGTGGCCACACACCCATTCACTTGGTTCACAACAACTTCTCCTGACCCCCTCATACACATGCTCACTCAGCTGAGCATGCATATCTTCTCCGCATGCTGGAGGAGGTGAACCCCGCCGCCCCAAAGGTGATCCCCGCCGCTAGAGAGGTGAACCTCGCCACCCCCCCGCTAGAGAGGTGAACCCACCCCCCCCCCGCCCCCCACCCCTCCCCCCCGCTAGAGATGGTGAACCCGGCCGCCCCAAAGGGGATCCCCGCCGCTTTACAGGTGAAGCTCGGCACCCCCCCCCCCCGGCTAGAGGTGAACCCCCGCCCGCCCCCCCCCCCCGCCAGAGAGGTGAACTCCGCCGCCGCCCCCCCCCCCGCCTAGAGAGGTGAACCTCCGCCGCCCCCCCCCGCTAGAGAGGTGAACCTCGCCACCCCCCCCGCAGAGAGAGTGAAACCCGCACCGCACCCCCCCCCCGCTAGAGAGGTAACCCCCCCCTGCCCTCCGCTAGAGGAGTGAAACCCCACCGCACCCCCCCGCTAGAGAGGTGAACCCCCGCCGCGCCCCCCTCACCGCTAGAGAGGTGAACCCCCGCCGCCCCCCCCCCACTAGAAAGGTGAACCTCCGCCGCCGCCCCCGCCCCCCCCCCCGCTAGAGAGGTGAACCTCCGACGCCACCGTGGCCCCCACCCCCCCGCTAGAGAGGGCAGCCCCGCCGCCAGAGAGGGCAGCCCCGCCAGCCATTCTACAGCTACTGTGCATGACTCTCTCTGCTTTTCGCTCCTAGAAGCAACCCCAAAGTCCACCATCCCTAGGGTTCCCTCTCCTTCCCAGGGGGCCAGTACAAGGCTAGCTGCAGCTGATCTCCTAGGAGAACAAATTAAATTTAACAAGATTCTCCTTTCCTTCGATAGTTGGCACAACGTCGCACACATAGGATACCCGACCAGTCCTGCCGAAACTGGCATGACCGGCCAACTTTGTCCTCAAAGCCCCAATAAACATTATTCGACTGTCGACTATGAAACGGCCCGATGGACGGTGTGGAGGAAAAGAATTTTCGCCCAAACTTTTTGCTCTCCTTAGAAATAAGCCGCTGCCAGAGGAATCTGGCTCCGCTTTCTGGCCTCTCTCCACTGAAAGTACAAGCACGCTCAGCCAAGTCAGATGTGCACATGTATGGGGGGGGTTCAGGAGTTATAGCCATGGTCTTGAACAAGCGTCCAGCTGAGACCTTTGTGTGTATAGGCTCCTACACAACAACCAGTAATTGTGAACCACAGCCTGTAGCTCTGTCCTAATGGACATTAGGAAGCTGCCGTCTGCTTTTAATAGGTGGCATGCGGCTCCTTGCCTACTGGCCCCCTGTTGCCGGTATGGTAGGTCTATCCTTTAAAGGGGTTTTGCCACAATCTAATTTCATACCTCCTGCATCCAGCTCTTCAGCTCTGTGTGCTCAGAAGGGGGCGTGTGTGATTTGTTTGAATTGCCTATCATGTGCCCCAGCAGGATGACATCACCAGGCCTTTCCACTCTCTAGTCAGAGAAAGGTCTCTTTATATAAAGCATTCTGAGTAACTAAGAGGTAAAGTTTTTGCCTCCAGGCACAAGAGTCCTAGGTTCAAATCCCTGCGGGAAACCCAAAACATGGTTTTTTTCCTCTTTATCAATGCACAGACCTCATTGAGGTTTCTTTTTTTTATTTATCACTGTTTGACTAATTACTAAGGAGAACAGAGGAAGGAGTAATGACAGCACCTGGAGTTTTTAAGACTCAGTAGCTGCCTGAGAGGAGAAAATGATGTCTGAGCAAGTGCACCAGGACTGAGGAGCTCTCACCCTGGTCGGATCCCCTGGAGAGAGCTGTAACAATGATCACTAAAGGAGCACTAAAACAAAAACGGTGCAGAATTTTTAATAATAATGATGAATGGTGAAAATGTTTTTTTTCCATTTGCAAGCTTCCCACGTCAATTCTACTTCGTGGCAAAACCCCTTTAAATTGCATGGTTACAGGAGGTTCAGGAACCATAGTGCCCGAGCTGGTGCAGTGGCCCCTCCAGCATATAAGACCACACAGCAATATAAGCAGCACTTGGAATTTGGGGGACTCTGTTACAGATTTCCCATTGGGGCCCTGGAGCTAGTAGTTACAGCCCCGACTCCTCATCACTATGAAGATGCATGCTATTCTCAATGCTTAGTGTACTTTTAAGAGGACCTGGGACATCTCCCAACATGTCCGTCTCCCATGAAATAATTCTGGATGATGTTTTCATAGCTGTGTGGTTCCCTCTTTATTCCAATTAAAATTTAACACATGGGTGTTACTAGTTGCGGGGTGTCTTGCACAGTCTGACATTGTCCAATGAGCGCTGACAGTGTATGCAAGGACACACCCCTTAAAAAAAAACCTGGAATGGTAACACCCAGTTGACAGATTCAGTAATATATTTCTAGGAGGAGCAACAGAGGAACAGCACAACATAGAGTTATAAGAGAAGATTCTCAAGAATTGTTATTTCATGGTGTAATAAGTTTTGAGATGTCAGAAGAGGTCATAGTTCCTTTTTGGAGGGGAGATATGTTGACAGTGACATACTTATTGGTACTGCAATGCTTATTACAGAAGAAGAAGTAAATGAATATGTTAGATATCAGTTTAAAGTGATGCTAATTTTCCCTTTATTCGGCAGCAACCAAATGTATCTGGTGCCGTTTATCTCCTCATGCTTCATTAAAATATGTCCTTGTAGTTGAGACATATAGGTATGTTAAAGGGCTGTTCCCATCTCAGACATTTATGATATATTAATAGGATATACCATAAATGTCTGATAGATGCGGGACCCAAACTTATCTCGCAAATGGGCCACCAAAAGATAGATATGGGACCCATACTCAGACATTTATGGACCTGCAACTATGTATGACATTGACATGTAATGCCTTTACAGTTGAGACAACGAGGGTTGGTAAAGGGCAGTTCCCATATCAGACATATCGACTGGATAAATCATAAATGTCTGATAGGACCTGAACTTATCTTGAGAATGGGCCTCCAAAAGATAGATAGGAGACCTATACCTATCAGACATTTATAGCATTTAAACATATGCTCTTTTAGTTAAAACAGATAGGCATGTTAAAGGGCTGTTCACATCTTAGACATTTATTGCATATATATACAATATGACATGCCATAAATTCCTCATAGACGGGGATCCTACCTTTGGGAACCTTACTTATCTTAAAAATGGGCCCCTAAAAGATAGAGGTAGGAGTTGCATCTATCAGACATTTATGGCAAAAATAATAATATGATCTAATAGTTGAGACAAACAGGCACGTTAAAGGGCTGTCCAATCCCAAACATATCGATAGAACATGTCATAAATGTCTGATAGATGCGGGCTCCATCTCCAGAATTTACCTTGAGAATACACCCACAATAGATAGAGATGGAACTATTACCTATCAGACATTTATGGCACTGAAATGTAATACTTCTATAGTTGTGACGGAAAGGCATGTTAAAGGGCTGTTCCCACCTCAGACATTTATGACATATCTTGTATGATAAGCCATAAATGTCCGAGATGGGAACACCCCAGCAGGTAGTGCCAAAATAAGGGCAAACGTAGTCACAACTTGAATACACTCACATGGTTTTAGGCTATGAATACAGTCGCTACACCATGGCATATGTGCCTGCTAGCAGATACTCAGATGTATACTGCCGATGGAGGGTAAGTTTATACAGTGAACCCACTAATAGTTCTGTATTTTTACACATTGCAAAATTATCTCACGCTTGCACAACAACCAGAAAGATGACTAATTCATGAGCGTCACAGACTTTGAAGATTTAGTGACAGGATTTCCCCTTTAAGAGAACTGGAGAGGGACACTTGGAGCCGCACAATCCTCTCTTTATTAGGCTTTCCTTCTGCCAATGTTTGCAAAACAATGAACAGACATGTAGGCGGGCACCGTGAGCAGCTCTGCGCCCGGACAAATCACCGCACAGCGGCAAAGCTCCTAATTATGTCAGACACAGAAATAGAGGAGTCCTCAGAGCAACGTCTCAGGGGGGCGGGAGAAGAGCTGCAACATAACCCCCTGCTGGAGAGGGACTCCCCAACGAGGCCACGGTATTACATGTCAACGCCTGGCTGTGGAGGAAAACAATCCCAACCTGATTTACAGCACATGCTGAGAGTTGTAGTTCCCAAGAACAAGATGAGAAATAAGTTGGCATAGGTGTGCTTTAAAAGTTTAAAGGGGCTGTCTAGCAAAAAAAAAAAAAAAAAAAAAAAAAAGTTATATTCCATTGGGGTCAGGGTGGTCCAAAAAAAAGGAAAATAAGTTCTTACCTAGCTGTCCCCGCCGCTGTCACTCCAGATCTCCCGGAGATCCGCTCCTCTGGACTTCTAGGTTCTCCTCCTGACACAGAGGAGAGGCTTATGCCCCATTATTACAAGGGAGTGCAGCCCTCCAATTTTTAGTAAAGGAACTTTAGAAAAAACCGAAAGCGGGGGAGGGGGAAACTAATGCAAGGCATTTCCCAATTTCCAACTTTTGACTTAATCTTCTCCGATTAAAGTTTAGCCCCTTGGGCCTTTGGCTCCCGTGTTTGAACTTTAACCCCTAAGTCACGCATGAAAGCCACCCCAAAAACATATACTAATTGTATGGGGATGTTTTGGTAAAATTTTGTTTACCATCCCACTGTTTTTGGCATCTGGCGCTTGCAGTTCCATGTTTCATAGCAGATAGTAGCTGTGGAACTACAAGTGCCTGCATGCAACACCGCACATATACTAACTGAAGGGGGTTTGGGGGGTACAGGGTGTTTCCCAGGGCGCTGTTGTGAATGCGGGCCACTTGTATTCCCTTTGCAGATAGTAGCTGGGGAAACTACAATTTCCCTGCATGCAACACCACCATATACTAATTGTAGGGGTCAAAATTGGGGTACATTTTTTGTACCATACGAGTTGGGGCATGCTGCCACTTTTTGTTCCATGTTCCACCGCAGCTTGGGTAGTGTGGAACACAAGAAACCTGCATGCCATGCCACCCCAAAACACCACATTTAAAATAGGGGTTTCGGAATGGTACGTGTTTACCTTTCCTGTTGTGGCATGTTGGCACATGCAGTTCCATAGCAGCTAGTAGCTGTGGCACTACAGGTGCCTGCATGCCAAAAAAAATTAAAATTGTACAAATTGTATGGTTTGGTTTTTTTTACATGTTTTTTCCCATGAAACTTTTGGGGATGGTGGCGCTTGCATTTCCCTTTAAGAAGCTATAGGTGCAAAAACTACAATGCCAGCATGCCCACACCACACATGTACTAATTGTATGGGTGCTAATTGGTATATGTGTTTACTATGCACTGCTGTGAATGCTGGTACTTGTAGTTCCATAGCTGATAGCAGCTGTGGAACAACAAGTGCATGAATGCAACACCACACATACCCTAATTGTATGGGTGTTAATTGGTACATGTGTTAACCATACGCTGATGTGGCATGCTGCCACTATAACAATAAGAACTATAAGTTCCAGCAAGCTACAGCACCACATGAGAGACAGAAAGTGAGGTGAACTCTTTTATGTGCTTACATGCAGTGAAAAGGAATGGACAAGGTCTTGAGGTAGAAAGACCGTCTCTCCACGTTCCCTGGTGGACGCAGCCAGTGCTTGATAGAGGCAGCGGCGCCAACAGAGGGACAAGGCCCCCATTTGGAAAAAACCACCTACCCCAGCCCTGTTCAGCAACTCCAAAAGGGAGTTGGGGACAGCTTTTCCCCGCCCAAACCCAAAACCACTCTCCAAGGTCCTCTGAGGGCAACGAGAACGCTGATGGGGCCCTTGGTAAAAATAAGTGCGACTTCTCTGCGCTGGACAGCCCTTTTGTTAGAAGGACCTTGAGATCGCAGTGATCTGTGCTGAAACCTGACAGCAAGTGTTTAATCTCCCTACAGCACCTCCGCAGGCAAAATAAGGCATTACACCTTCCCCATTAAAATCAGTAGCCTGCCTGTGTAATGTATAGATATGGAAAGGCCTTCAAAGTCAGACATGTTCTTTGTGCAATCCTTACATTCACTGTCAGCAAGCAGAGATCTTGGAAATAGTTTTAGCCTAACTTCGCTTAGGTGAATTCATGGGTTATATTACGACAGCCTGTCACTTCTATAAGCAATATTCAGATTTGGGGGCCTGGGTTCTCACAAAGCCTCATTGTTAAAAGGCATTAATGACTAAAGCTACATGGACAAGCCATTACGGGAAATGGTCTTAAAGCGCCACCTGTCCAAATGAGTCTAGAGCAGGACTGCACATCTGCTGGTTTCATCAGTGGAACATGGTCCCCATCATCCATGAAATCATTAGTGTTTGTCTAACCTTGTGACTAGACCCAGCAGCCAGAGTCAATGGCATCTACCAGTAAAACTCCCTATATACCACATGTGGAATTAGTTAGGGTATCTTTCAAAAGTGCTCTGTTCTCCTTTAAAAAGGGAGGGAGGGGGTCTAGTTGGAGCAAGCAGTGACCATAGGGTCACGATAGGATTCAAAGGTGGATTTGCCTCTAGGAATCAGCCAACATCAACCAATCTTAAAGGGATTGTCTCACTACAGGGATTGCTTTTTATGTTAAAGATGTTACAAAAACGAGTCACTTTGCAATATATGTCCATTAACAGTGTCCTACCTATTCTGAAGTATCTCCTATTGTATGGCTGCATCAGCTCCTCAGGTCGCTATAGCTACAGACCTGTTTGATCTCTCCCGATAGGCTGCCAGTGCTGGTTGCTATAGCTACCTGGCTTCTACTGCAGCCTAGTAGAAGCCAGTAAACACACCCCTGAATTCAAAGTGAAACCAAGAAAACAGGACTGAAGTAAGATGAATCAATGTAGTGAGACAACTCCTTTAATGACTGTAGGGGCTCAATTTCCCTGCAGTGCCTCCATAGGCTAAACTAGGTAGTACACACTTACACTGCTATGAATGAGCCTTATGCATGATAACTGTGAGCTCTGATTAGTTGTTATGGGCAAGTTTAGTCTTACTGCTAGACAGTATTCATACATAGGGCCCATTCAGTCTGACTCCCTTTAGAGGGGGCGCTATTACAGTGTATTACAATACACCAGCCAACATCAACCGATCTGAAAGGGTTTGTCTCACTATGTTGATTCATCTTATCTCAGTCCTGTTTCCTTGGTTTCATTTTTGAATTCAGGGGCGTGTTTACTGCCTTCTACTGTCCTGCAGTGATGAGCTGCAGAGGACAGCAGGTCTGTAGCTATAGCAACCAGCGCTGGCAGCCTATCAGGAAAAAGGGGGTTAATATCCGGTCTGTAGCTTTTAGCGAACCTGAGGAGCTGATGCAGCCCACACAAGAGAGGATAACTCAGGATAGGTTGGACACTGTTAATGGACACATATTGCAAAGTGACTTGTTTTTGCAAGATCTTTAACATAAAAAGCAATCCTTGTAGTGAGACAACCTCTTTAAGTTACACCCCTGATATGAAACCCCTTTAACCACTGCAGGGGCTCAATTTCCCATTAGTGCCTATAGATGAAAGCATGTACACACTGCATTGAATGGGCCTTATGTATGAAAACTGTCTAGAAGTAAGACTGTCTTTGTTGCCCATAGTAACCAACCAGAGCCTATATTTCACTTCACATAGCGCTGTAAAAAAAAAAAAAAAAGCTGAGTTGCCCATAGCAACCAGAGCCCATAGCAACCAATCAGAACCCATAGCAACCAGAGACTATAGCAACCAATCAGAGCCTATGTTTCATTTCACATAGTGCTGTTGAAAAATAAAAGCTGAGTTCTAATTGGTTGCTATGGGCAACAAAGACATTCTTACTTCTAGACCGTTTTCATACATAAGGCCCATTCAATCCAGTGTGTAACTAGTTTCGCTTATAGTAGGCACTACTGGGAAATTGAGCCCCTGCAGTGGTTAAGATCGGTTGATGTTGGCTGGTGTATTGTAATACACTGCAATAGCGCCCCCTATAAAGGGAGTCAGACGAAATGGGCCTTATGTATGAAGCTGTCTAGCAGTAAGACTATCTTTGTTGCCAATAGCAACCAGCGCTCAGCTTTCATTTCATATAGTGCTCTGGAAAAATTAAAGCAGAGTTCTGATTGGTTGCTATGAGCTCTGACTGGTTGCTATGGGCAACAAAGAGTCTTACTTCTGGACTGCCTTTATAGGGGGCGCTATTACAGTGAATTACAATTCCCATCCAGTCCCTGACTAAAGAGAGGTCAGGAATCATATCCAGCCAAGAGCACCTGGGATTCCTTTTGATCTCCGCTCTCACGCCCCCCCCCCTTCCCCCTGGGCTCCCGCATAAAGCAAAAAAAAGCCCCCAATTTTAGATTTCCCCTCAAATCCCCGCTGTAACTTCAAAAAGACCCACATGGGGGGAGTTTTTTTGCCCGACGGGGGGGCCTTTAAAAATGAAATTACAGGCAGCCCCGCCATTCATCCCCACGTAGAAAATACAAGTCACCCTCAAAACCCAGGGCCAAAATAAAAAATGGGGGAAAGCGAAAATGTGCGGGTAATGTTAACACGGAGGTTGGGGGGGGAAAGTTTTTCCCGGGCCTTTTTAAAATAGGATCAATCACCCCGCTTTAATGAGTAATTTAGGGGGTTAGTAAAGAGACTGCAGCAAAATATGAACTACAGGGAACCGATATCTATCCCTCGCTTCCTTGGAACCATGGTCCTGGCAAACACTGATTTCACTACAGGGGTGGGGGGGGTCACTTAGGGACCCCCTTTTTTTTACTTACTGAGGGGTAATAATCCCAAGCCAGTTATTTGCATGACAAGTAACGCATTTTTCGCCATGTGGGAAAAAGCCACATTTAAACCCCATTTTGGTACATAGCCTTTTGTGCAAATTAAAAAGGGTTTAGCATAAACCCCCAGTCAAACACCAGGGGGCTTTAAGGACACAGCTCTTACAAGCAAAGGGGTGTATAAACAGCAGGGATTTAACAAACCATTGGGCCCATCACTCGGCGAGTGACAGCAAGTATATAAAAAAAACCCTTTGGTTTGACTTTTTTGCAGAACTACAAAATTCCTCCCCGCATAAAAAAGGAAGGGAAATTTAAAAACAAATAAAAGACCCCCGGAAAAAAGGGAAATTTAAACAGTAAAATTAAAAAAAATAAATAAAGGGGACTTAAAAAAACCAAAAAGCAGGGATTTACGCCATTTTCCAATAAATGGGCGAGCCACAATAGAGTATATAAGAAACTTGGTAGAAAATTTTTGCAGAACTCAAGTTCAGATAACCAAACGGGGTAAAACCCCAGGGACAAACTGGGCTACAGTTTTGCAAGTAGCGTAAATTTTTTTCAGCCCTTTCCGATCACCTTTGGGGGAGGGCCCCCAAGAGTACATATGAAACTTGGTAGACTTTGTGGAGAACTACAAGTCTCAGCATAACCAGCCAAATTTAAACCCTAGGACACTGGGCCCACAGCCTTTTAAATAGGAAGGGCCATATAAAGAGCCGAGTTGCTCTATAGCAGAGCTCTACAAGTAGCATATTTTACCACCTTTTCGGATTTTAAATGGCAGAGCAGTCCGGGTTGGTTAAACGGGTATGTAAAAAAAGGCCCTTGAAAATCCGAAGGTATTTAAACCCTCCCGTATTGGGTTTTTGGCGAAGGGTTTTTTGGAAAGGAAAAGCGGTCGGTTGGCAGATTTTTTTCCGGGAAAAGTAACTGGCTGTACTAGAATCCACCGGAAGATAGAACATGTTCTTCGGTTTACAAATCCAACAATAGAAAATCCATGTTATGTAGACTACAGCTCGGATTTTCTATTGCGGTCCATGGGGGGCCCCGGGTTTCAGTCGGATTTTTATTGCGGGCCCTGGGGGCAAACCCGGTTTCAGTCGGAAATTTTTTATTTTCCCGTCCAATGGGGGACCGGTTAAGTTTGGTTTTTTATTTCTGTCCATGGGGAAGGGGTTTCAGTCGGGTTTTTCCCATTGCGGTCATGGGGCACCCAGTTACAGGTCGGGGGGGTTTCTATTTTTTTTGGGGGATGGGGGACCCGGGTTTCAGTCGGATTTTTTTAAATTTTTTGGGCCCTGGGGGACATCCGGTTTTTACAGTCGGATTTTCTATTGCGGGCCATGGGGCACCCCGGGTTTCAGTGGATTTTCTATTCCTTGGGGGACCCCAATTTTTTTGGGGGGGCCTTTTCCCCGGGTTTCGTCGGGTTTTTCTATTTCCTTGGGGGCCCCATGGGGCAAGGGCCCCGGGTTAAAAGTCGGGTTTTTTATTCCCGGGCCATGGGGGACCGGGTTTCCTTTGGATTTTCTATTCGGACATGGGGGGAACCCCGGGTTTCAGTCGGAAATTTTTTATTCGGGGCCTTGGGGGCACGGTTTTTTTTTTACAGGTTCAGGGGTTTTTTATTCCCGGGCCCATGGGGACCCAAACCCCGGTTTTACCCCTGGGCCGGAAAAAATTTTTGGGATCCAAAAAACTGAATCCGCTTCAAAAAACCGACCCCCAAAAACCCGTTCGTGGGAGGGCAAAGGCCTTTTTTATACAATAAACCCTTTTTACCTTTTGTTCAGGAAAATACAAGGTTTGCATAACCAGCTAGTCACACACTAGGACACAGGGTCAGTTTTCCCATATTTGGAAGGGCCCTTTTAAACGGCTCGAAAAAGAGCCAGCTTTTTCTTTTGGGAAAAAAAAAGTAACTTTCAAGCCCAGGTAATGAATCCACAGCGTGGTTTTTGTGTAAAACCCCTTTTGAATATTTCCAGGGCACTACAAGTACCTGCATCTTTAACCCCAAACACAGGTAAACAAATCAAGGAGTGGGTTGATTTACAGCACAATATGTTAACCACGGAGTAGGAAAGTAAATTTTTAGAATACAATTTCCCCAATGCCCCGCCGGGGGCCCAGGGAAAAACCCAAACATTGCTTAAAGTATTTTTTTTCCCCCTTGGGGTTTTTTTGAAACGAAGGGGGCAAAAACAAATGTTTTGGGTTTAAGAAACACAAGGGGGAAAAACCTTCAAATGGAAACCCCAAGTTTTAACCCCCCCGGGTTAAATTGGCTTGGGAACCCTTTTTAAATGGTGTGTTTTGGGGTAACCAATTACCTTAAAGAAAAAGAACCAAAAAAAGGGGCCTTTCAATGCCCAAGCCCCCCCACGGGCATTTACCTGGGGCACAGTTGGGGTAAGTTTTAACCCCCTTAATAGGTTAGGGCCAAGCCCCCCGGTAAAGGTAAACAACAAGGACCAAAAGGAAAGTTTCCCCAGAGCCAAGGTAAAATTTTACCCCGGCGACAAGGGGGTGGGTTTTTAAACCCCCCCCAAAAACTAATTTGGGAAATACCAAAAGAACCCAAGTACCCCCCCCCGCCCGGCCCAACACAGAAATCTAACCCCAATCACAGTAAGGGGTTTTTTTAAAATTTTTATAATTTAACCCCTTTGGGCCCAAACAAGTTTTTCCCCATGGGTGCCCAAGCCAGCAAATGTATATGTACCATGGGCACCAACAGGGGTTGGGTTTTCTTTTCCCGGGGGATGGATAAAAAGGGGGGTTTAATGGCTATAGAAATGTTTTAAAAACCTAAAAAAGAGTGGGTTTCCAGGAGGTTTAAAAGGAATGGGGCCCGGTTTTATGCCCCCCCATTCCCCAGCAAAAAGCCCCTGGCCCCCCAAGGGAATTAAATAGGGTTTTCCCCCTTTTAATATTACAAGGGGTTAACCAAAATAAACCCACATAATTTACAAAAAAGGCAGCATTTTTTTCACAACAAAAGAAAACCAAAACCTGCAGACCCCCCCCAAATTTCCCCTTCCCTATAAATTTTGGGCCCCCAAAAAAAAATTTTCCTCACCCCAAAAGATGAAAAAAATTTATAAAAAAAAAACCCCGGTATTTGAAAACCCTTGGTTCCCCCTTTGCCCCCCGGGCCATGGTTAAGTTGGAAAAGGGTTTAACCCCCAGGAAAGTTTGGGGGTAATGTAAATACCGAATCCCCCAAGGGGTAAAATTTCCCAAGCCCCAAAGATTTTTCGGGGAAATCAAGCCCAAAAACCTGGGAAGCCCCTGAAAGGGGGAAACCCCCCTTGAAAAAGGTATTTTAAACCCCAAACTACCCAAAAGGGTCCCGAGGAAACCGATTATACTTACCAAGGGCCAAAAAATTCAACCCCTTGGGAAATGGGTTAACCCCAAAATTTCCCAATTTCCTGTTGTCCCCCCAGAAAGGTGCCAAAAAGGTTTGCCGCGCAAAAACCGATAAACAACCATTTAAAAATAAAAAGGCTTTCCCAAAATGAAAAATTGGACCCCCCCCTTTAAAATTTCCCACCGAAAAACCCGGGTTAAAAAAAGGGGGATTTTTCCTTGGCCCCCTTAGGGGTGGGGGGAAATTTTTTTTTTTAAAAAGGTTAATTTTTCTTTGAAAAAAGACCCCCAATAATTTGCTTTGGGGCCCCCCTTCAAATGAAATTGGGGCCCCCCAACAACCGGCCTTAAAACCCACTGTCCAATGCTTTTTACAAACCAGTAAGTTTAAATTTTTCCTTTTTCCAAAATGTAAAGTAATAGGGTGCCCCCAAAAATTTTATAATGGGGCTCCAAATTAATTTTAAAAATTAAAAAGGAAGGGTAATTAAATTTTCCCCCAAAGGTTTTTTTTTAATAGGGTTGCCCCCAGTTTAATTTTAAAATTTTCCCTTCCCCCCCTTTTAAAAATAATAGATCCCCCAAGTAATTATAAAGTCCTCCAGTGTAGGTAATAGGGTGCCCCAGTACGTTATATGTCCTCCAGTATAGGTAATAGGGTGCCCCAGTAACTTATATGTCCTCCAGTGTAGGTAATAGGGTGCCCCAGTAAGTTATATGTCCTCTAGTAGGTGGATATATAGTTTAAATCTCTCCCAGTATTTAGGTATATAGGTTTTACATCCCAAGTAGGTATAAAGGCAGGTTAAAGGTCCCCAGTAGGTATATAGGTAGGTTATAGGTCCCCCAGCAGGTATAAATGTCCCCAACAGGTATATAGGCAGGTCATAGGTCCCCCAGTGGGTATATAGACAGGTTATAAGTCCCCATCTGGTATATAGGCAGGTTATAGGTCCCCCAGCGGTTATATAGGTAGGTTATAGGTCCCCCAGTAGGTATATAGGCAGGTTATAGGTCCCCTAGTAGGTATATAGGCAGGTTATAGGTCCCCCAGTAGGTATATAGGCAGGTTATAGGTCCCCCAGTAGGTATATAGGCAGGTTATAGGTCCCCCAGTAGGTATATAGGTAGGTTATATGTCCCCCAGCAGGTATATAGGTCCCCCAGTAGGTATATAGGTAGGTTATATGTCCCCCAGTAGGTATATAGGTAGGTTATATGTCCCCCAGTAGGCATATAGGTAACTTATAGGTCTCCAGTAGGTATATAGGCAGGTTATAGATCCCCCAGTAAGTATATAGGTAGGTTATAGGTTCCAAAGCAGGTATATAGGCAGGTCATAGGTCCCCCGGTAGGTAGAAAGGTCTAATTAAAAATAAAAACCTAACAGCACTCACCTCTCCCCGCCCCCCGAAGCTGTCACTGCCCCCGGTCTTCCTGCACAGGCGTCACGATGTTACTCTCACACCGCGGCTCACCGGATTACTCTGCGGAGCTTTGGACACTGATAACACACGTACAGTTAGTCCCCGGCACCACCACGGACTACCTCTGATTCTGACGCAGGTTAAAGGGATTCTGCCACGAGCTGGCCGCCCTCGCGCGTCACTCTCCATTCTGTTCTATGGGAGTTCCGAGAGGGGAGCGGAATGTTTGGCTCTGCTCGGAACTCCCATAAAACACAATGGAGAGTGACTGCGCAAGCGTGACTGGTTTTTCAGGCAGTGCTGTAATTTTCGGGGCCCGTTCCTGAGATAGGTGCGGATCCCAGAGGTGGGACCCAATGATGGTATATCCTATCTAGATGCCATCAGTGTCTATCGTGGCAGAACCCCTAAACCCCATTGCAATGGGGCTAACCCGCGTCATTCTGTCTCAAGTGGGATCTGATGAGGATACGCTCAAAAGAATGAACATGTTCATTCTTTTTTTTTCTGCATTACAGATTTTAAATCTATGGTGTGGAAAATTTGCTCTGTACTGTTTATCACTGTGTGACCTACAGCGTGAACCTCCCATTCAAATGAAGGCCATTGGAATACATGAGGATTTTAACAAAGAATTTAATGCAAAATCCACGCTGAATTCCTTATTAAAATCTGTTGTGTGAAGAAGCTTAAAGATGGGATGCCATGGTATCGGGGGTGTAGCTATGGGGGGCCCAGAAATAGCAGTAGTCACTACCAGGCCCTACAGGCTGTGAGGACCCAAAAGCCTTTCTGCCACATAAGAAGACCCCAGTCCTGTAAAGGGGGGCTCTATTTCATTTTTGCTTTAGGGCCCAGCAGGGTAGTATTGGCAGTACTCTTGTCAGGGGCCCTGATCTAATTTGAAAAAAAAAAAGGTCCATTTTTATGGTGCAAGATAGGAACTGGAAATAGGTGGTGGGCCCAGATGCTTCAGCTGTATGAGGCCCTGAAATCATGGGCATAACTTAGCCACAACAGCTATAGAGAGTTCAATGGCGCCCAAATTAGGTTCAAGAACATTGTTCATTTTTGTAGGGAACAGGTAGTTGGTGGCTTTCTGCTCTTCAGCTCTACTATGTGGATTCCCTGATATATGGCGGCATTATTTATACCTATATTTATTGCTACTTATGCTGCTACTTTAGTTTATGGGGCCCTTTCTCATTTTGTTGTGGGACCCTATGAATTCTAAATCTAAGAAATAGCATTCAGAGTGGTCAGCTCGCCAGGTTCGCAGGCCTCTCAATGAGATATCAACCTTGGGTGCGGTGCCTGAAAAAATCGGAAAACTCCAACCGATTGGCAAATCTGTGTTCAAACAAAGGAAACCGAAATCCTCTGACAATCATCCAGGGCAAAAAAGTTTTAAAAACTCTATTGTTTATCCATATAAAATACAGGCATGTGCTCCAAAAACTCTGGGCATAATCACACTGACGTGTTTCGGTTAATGTCCTATGAATTACTGGAGCTTCAAGTTACTCCGCTGCATGGTATCACCCATATATTAGCTCCTTAAAGGAGTTGTCTCACTACAGGCTTTCAGCCTACTTCAATGTGTCTGGCAGCAAAGGATTTTTGAATTCAGGGGCGTGCTTCTTGTCTGCCTCTTCTCCTCCTCCATCCCCTCAGCACACAGACAGCTCTCCTCCACCAACTGCAGTAACTTCTATACAGAAGGGGAGGGGGGGGGGGGTGAGAGGGGGTTTGCTGCCAGGTTTAACCCTGTGTGTGCCTGCCTAGATCTGCTGCTCACTGCTGAATCAGCTGCACAGAGTCAGGAGACAGCAGGGAGAGGGCTGATCTATGAGTGGCTATGGAGCCAGAGGTCTGTGAAGCTGTGTATGATAATAGCAGAGCAGGGGGGATGTAAAGGTTCCTATACCCCCTGCTTAGCATACAAATCTCCATACATCTCAAGCAACAACAAACACAAACACTGTCCTCCCATGAGAACAGACACAGGGCAGCTGTGAAGTGTGTTAAAATATATTTCCCCCTTTTCTATTACACAAGGGTTATATTCCTAACACCCTAACAGCCCTCTTGAAAAACCTGCTTTACCCACAAGTTTTAATTGAAAAGCAAACCCCCTTCCCCTCCAGATAAGGTTTCGGTTTTGCCCTCTTGTGCTGATGGGATGGGGGGGGGGAGGGATCAGGACCAAAAAGAGCCCTCAGTTTAAGGGAAAGGGCCTGAAAGGAGAGCAAACCGGGAAAACCCAAGCCTTGTAGAGTTTTTGTTTTGCCTTTTCGCCCTCTACTTAGCGTCACTAATACAGCAGAGCAGGGAGGGATATGAACCGTTCACATGCCCCCCTGATCTGTTCTATTAGTATAGTCAAAGCTCCACAGACACATCACGATTATAGTAACACTTCACTGCTGTCACATCCTACTGACCACAGATCAGCCTCACCTCTGCTCTCCTCAATCTGTGTAGAGAGCAGGAGGAAGCAGGCACACACAGGCTTAATCCAGGCAGCACAGCTACACACGGGGAGTGGAGCCCTCCCCCTCCCCTACAGAAGCATACTGTGCGGTAGAGGCTCTGTGCTCCGACCTGTATGATTCGTGTGACCTGAGATCGGACCTGATGAGTCACCAGCACTGGCAGCCAGTGAGATAAAAATCAACTAAAGATCGGCTGCTATAGTGATTTGAGAAGCTGATGCACTCCTACTACCAGGGATAACTCAAAATCAGTAAGAAATTTGTAATGAACATATATTGCAAAGCTGCTTGTTTTTTAAAGATCTTTTAATTAAAACCCAATCATTGTAACGAGACAACCCCTTTAATGACCACCCACCGTCTTTTGACGTCGCTGCAGACATTGGAGTTTGCGGCTCCGGGTGCTGCAGCAGCGCTGGAAATGGGGCTGTACTACACAGCCCTGATCCCAGCACAGCTCCTGCAAGCGCTGGGGAAACCTCCGCTCTCTGGCGAATTAACCCTTTGATTGCTGCAGTTCGTCACCGCAGCGTAATCACAGGGTTTCCCTGCTCTGTCGGGTGATCGGGACTCCCGGTGACCCGACAGAGCCCGGGGAATGACTGCACAGTCAGCCCTGGGGACCTAGAGTGGCCCCAGAGCTGTCTGTGTAATAAGCCAGTGATCAGGGCAGACTGTGAGCTGTCCTGATCACTGCCTGTGTCAGACTGACACAGATTACAATGTATTAGCATATATGAATATGCTAATACATTACTAAGTGTAAAAATAAAAAAAAAATAAAAAAGTAACACAGTTCTCCCTTCATGGGATTTTTTTTTTAAAAAGTTAAAAACATAAAAAGTGTAAAAAAATAAAATAAATAAATAATAAATAATACAAATAAATATTTAATTAAAAATAATTGTGCATACAATACACACACAAAAAATCCCTACACATATTAGGTATCCACGCGACCGTAATAACCTATGGAATTAATCGAACAAGTTATTAAGTGTGAAATGTGAATGGTGTAAAAAAAAAAATTAAAAAACGAAAAAAAATGTTAAATTGAAAAAAAAAATCTGCAATTATTTATAGGTGAACTTAAAGGAGTTGTCTCACTATAGGTTTTCAGCCTACCTCAGTGTCTGGCAGCATAGGATTTTTGAATTCAGGGGCGTACTTCTTGTCTGCCTCTTCTCTTCCCCTTTCCCCTCTCCCCTATGCACACAGACAGCTCTCCTCCTCCTACTGCAGAAACTTCTATACAGCAGGGTGAGGGGGTTTGCTGCCAGAGTTAACCCTGTGTGTGCCTGCCTAGGTCTGCTGGCTGCTCACTGCTGAATCAGCTGCACTGTGCTGCTGTGGCCAAGCTCTTGCTGCTCCTCTCCACAGAGTCAGGAGACAGCAGGGAGAGGGCTGATCTATAAGTGGCTATGGAGCCAGAGGTCTGTGAAGCTGTGTATGCTAATAGCAGAGCAGGGGGGGATGTAAGTGTTCCTATACCCCCTGCTTAGCAAACAAATCTCCACGGACATCTCAAGCAACAACAAACACAAACACTGTCCTCCTATTAGAACAGACACAGGGCAGCTGTGAAGTGTGTTACTATAATCATGATGTGCCACTAATACAGCAGAGCAGGGAGGGATATGAACCGTTCACATGCCCCCCTGATCTGTTCTATTAGTATAGTCAAAGCTCCACAGACACATCATTATTATAGTAACACACTTCACTGCTGTCCCATCCTACTGACCACAGATCAGCCTCACCTCTGCTCTCCTCAATCTGTGTAGAGAGCAGGAGGAAGCAGGCACACACAGGCTTAATCCAGGCAGCACAGCTACACAGACACAGATGCAGGGAGTAGAGCCCTCCCCCTCCCCTACAGAAGCATCACAAGTGGCCTCATACTGTGCGGGAGGGGCTCTGTGCTCCAACCTGTATTGAGAAGCTGATGAGTCACCAGCACTGGCAGCCAGTGAGATAAAAATCAACAGGTCGGCTGCTATAGTGATTTGAGGAGCTGATGCACTCCTACTATCAGGGATAACTCAAAATCAGTAGGACATTTGTAATGAACATATATTGCAAAGCTGCTTGTTTTTTAAAGATCTTTTAATTAAAACCCAATCATTGTAGCGAGACAACCCCTTTAAAATATTTCCCCATAAAGTACAACTTATCTCGAATAAAACGAGGCCTCATACAACTGCATCATTGAAAAAAATAAAACGTTACAACTGTTGAAACACAAGGAGAAACTAAAACAATCGTCTGGTCATTAACTACTTTTCAGGCGTTCGGCTTAAGGGGTTAAAGAGGTGTTCCCATCATAGACATTAATGGCATATCACTAGAATATACCATCAGTCTCAGATAGGTGAGGGTCCCACTTCTGGGACACATCTATAGCTAGAATAAGCCCCCGGAAGTCCACCTTCTGAATGTACTAGTGGCTGTGCTTCAGCACGACTCTCCATTCTGTTCTATGGGAGTTCTGAGTACAGGTGAGCAGTGTGTTCTGTACTTGGAACTCCTATAGAACAGAATGGGGAGTTGTGTGCAAGCGTGACCATCTCTCCATTGTGAGTTGTCACTTATGCGGCCCATTCCTGAGATAAGTGTGGGTCTCAGAGGTGGGACCCTCACCGAACAGACTTTGACGGCATCTCCTAGCACTAGGCCATCAATATCTGTGATGGCAAAAGTGCTTTAAGGTAAAATTGATGGTGTTGAACAGGTAAAAAATTTATGGTTATCGCCATGTTGTTTTGGAGACCTACTCTTATAGAAGCAATTGGTGAATTTAATAGGAACTGTATTAAACAATTCCCTCCACAGTGATTTTTATTTACATCATGTTCGACATTTTCCTCCCCACTTACCAAAAGCCATAACTTTTTTTTACTTCTGTCTATATCAGGCCTGTCACGGGGGCTGGAGCGGGTGCCGCGGCCACCTGCTGCCCGGGCCCCGGCGCCTGCTCATTTACCCGTCCACGCTCCTGTGCACGCTGCTCCTGCCTGTCCCGGCCGCCGCGCCCGTACCCACTGCTTAGGGCGCGCGCGACAGCTGGTCTGGATTTAAAGGGCCAGCGCACCGGTAAGTAGTCAATTGCCGACTGCTGGTCCTATATATTGTACACGCCCCCTGCACTCTCTGCCAGTTTGTTGGTGTGCGTTAGCAAGTCTTGAGAGTGTTGGAGTTCCGTATTGATTACCCGTGTACCAGTCCGTTCCGCTTCGTATCCTGACCTTGCCTGTTTGCCGCCTGTCCTGACCACTAACCTCTGCCGCCCGTCCTGACCTCCTGCCTGTCCCCGACTACGCCTCCGGATTACGTTTCTGTACCACGCTCTACCCCGGCCGCCATCGCAAGCAAGTCGCGTCAGGGGTAGCGACCTGGTAGCCTCACGCCGCAGCAAGTCCATCCCGCTTTGCGGCGGGCTCTGGTGAAAACCGGAGGGGTACTTAGACTCCGTTCCCTGGCATGGTTTAGCTATCATCACTTGCGGTGGTCCAGCGAATCCACCGAACCCTTACCAGGCCTACACAACACACAGCCTGCTGGCCACAAGCGGCCCACCAAGGATTTCTGGTGGCCTCCACATCCTGCCTAGTTGTGCAGGTCTGGTGTACATAGACATGTGAGAACCTGACGTTTACCATTGACAGTACCAGATAAAATTATTTGTGGAACATGAGAAAAAAAATGTAATTGCGACATTTTTGTGGGTGTTTCATTTTTATGGGGTTCATTTTATGGGGTTCATGGTGTGGAGTAAATGAAATACTCTTTATGCTGCAGGTTGGTATGATTGTGAGGATGCCGACTATTTAGAGTTTTCGTTATGTTTTAGTACTTAAAAAAATAAAAACTCATTTTTATAATATGCAGCATTTTCTACAACCAGTAACTTTTTAGTTTTTCCATCTATGGACCTGAATGAGGGCTTGTTTTTTGCAGGCTGAAGTGTAGTGTTTATTAGTACCTGTAACGAGCCGGGGTAGTGGAACCACTGGACCACCGCAAGCGGTGGTACGGGCCACACCAAGGAGCAGAATTTAAGTGGGTCCCGGTTTTCACCAGAGCCCGCTGCAAGGTCGCTACCCCTGATGTGACTTGCTTGCGGAGGCGGCTGAGGTGCAACAGGGTATGGAAACGGTAGACAAACTCGTAGTGGGGGGTCAAGCCAGAAGGTCAGGGCAGGCGGCACAGGTTCGTGGTCGAGGGACAAGAGCAGACAGGACTGGTACACAGGAATGACTAACCGGAGTAATGAAAGGCTTCCTCGCATAGGTACTGGCGCTAAGGATTCGGCAGAGACCTAGCGGAGGTGGAGCCAATATATAGGGTCAGCGGCCGGCAATTAACCAATTACCGGCGCGCTGGCCCTTTAAATCTAAGAGAGCCGGCGAGCGGGAACGCGCGCACTGGCCGGGAGACAGCCGCGAGGAAGCAGGAGCGCGGTCAGGTGAGTGGATGCGCCTGAGGGTGCGAGTGCACCCGTCGGCCAACATGCGGGCAACGGCGCCACCCGCTCCGGGGGCAAGTGGAATCGGAGGGGCACTCGTGACAGTACCATTTTGGGATACATTTCTTTTTAGTCCACTTTTTGGCAAACAGGAAATGACCAAAAAAATAGAAATTTGGCATTGGGCATATATTTTCTTTTTCTTTTTTTACGATGTTCACCGTATGTGATAAATAATGTTATACTTAAGTAGAACGGACTTTTACGGATGTGACAATACCAAGTATCATTCATCTTTGTATTTTTTTTTATTATTGTATCTGTAAAGCAACAAAAGGTCAAATAGAAGTAGTAAGATGGCTGTTCTGAAGACCTTCATTAGGCCCCTTGTTGTTGCGCTACAAAGATTTGGTTTCAACATGTAGGGAGGATTAATTCAAGACCTTTACCAAATACATGTCTTTTTTGATTTTTGCCTAGTCAGGAGGTAAAAAAAGATTTTATCTCCTCTAAGTACACTGTCCTGCTGTCCCCCTTTCTCTCTCTGCTCTTTGTCTTAAAGGGGTTGTCTCACTACATTGATTCATCTTACCTTAGTCCTGTTTTCTCAGTTTCATTTTTGAATTCAGGTGCGTGTTTACTGGCTTTACTGGCCTCTATTGGCCACAGTGACGAGCTGCTGAGGAGACCAGGTCTGTAGCTATCATGACCAGTGCTGGCAGCCTATCATGAGAGATCAAACAGGTCTGTAGCTATAGGAACCAGTGCTGGCACCCTATTATGAGAGATCAAACAGGTCTGTAGCTATAGTGACCTGAGGAGCTGATGCAGCCCATACAAGAGGGGATATCTAGGAATAGGTAGGACACTGTTAATGGACACATATTGCAAAGTGACTTGTTTTTGCAAGATCTTTAACATACAAAGCAGCAATCCCTGTAGTGAGACAACCCTTATAAGGATTCAATCTTCAGAGGAGAAAAGCGTTTGTAACGGGTTGCGCCGCGGTCCGGGCCACGGACCGCGGTCGCACCCGCGTTCCCCATAACGGGTCCCCGGCGTGGACAGGGGGGGCGCCGCGGGCCACCCGTTCCATCCACTCACCTGGCCTCGCTCCCGTACGGTCCTCGTCCCCTGCCGGCCGGATTGCGCATGCCCGCCCCCCTAGCGCGCGCGCTCGTCCTTGTGAATTTAAAGACAGTGCGCCGGTAATTGGTATTTACCGGGCGCTGTTCCTATATAAGTGTTGCACCCACGTTCACTTCCCTGCTGGATCTATTTTTGCCCCGAGCCTTAGAGAAAGCGTTCCTTAAAGTGATTCCTGCTTTACCGTGAAACCAGACCTCTCGCTACCGTTTCCCGACTCCGAACCTCTGCCGCCTGCCCTGACCTTCAGCCTGCCCCACGACCGCGAATCATTGCCGCCTGCCCTGACCTTCTGCCTGCCCACACTACGATTCTCGGACTAACTTTCTGTACCGCGCTGCCCCTCGGCCCCCAAATCGCAAGCAAGTCACGTCAGAGGGGACGACCTGGAAAGCCTCACGCCCCAGCAAGTCCATCCCGCTTTGCGGCGGGCCTCTGGTGAAAACCGGGGCTACTTAGATTCCTTTTCCCTGGCGTGGCTTAGCTATCATCGCTTGCGGTGGTCCGGCGGATCCACTACCCACCGTCACAGTTAGATCCAGCCATGGATCCGCCAAGGTGCCCCTGCCAAGCATCGCGGATCTTACGACGATGGTTGCCCAGCATCGCAAGCAAATCGCACAACGGGCACAGCAGTTGGGCCAGCTCTCCGCCATGATCGTCAGCTCCTCGCATCCCAGCAACAGTCTCCACCTGCCGGCCCCGTCGGTGACTCCGTCTACGTCTGCCGTCCCATTGGCTACCGTGGGACAAAAGCTTCGGCTCCCCTTACCCATCAGCTTTGCCGGGATCCAAGCTCTGCCGGGGTTTTTCATTACCCAGTCTCTATGCACATAGAACTGATGGCGGATCATTTTCCCTCGAAGGTCTAAGGGGGCCTTCGTGGTGAGCCTACTATCCGGGAAGGCCCTGGTTTGGGCGACTCCGCTCTGGGATAGGAACGACCCTGTGTCTGCGGATCTACAGACCTTTCTCCAGGAATTCCGCACCGTCTTCGAGGAGCCGGCGCGTGCTTCCTCTGCTGAGACCGCCCTCTTGAACCTTCGCCCAGGGCGAAAACTCTTGGGTGGGTGACTATGGGGTACAGTTCCGTACCCGGGGTTCGGAGCTCACGTGGAATGATGCCGCCCTCTGTGCCACTTTCAAAAAGGGCCTGTCCAGACCGGGTAACGGACGCTTTGGCAGCAAGAGACCTCCCGTCCTCCCTGAGTAACTAATCCTTCTAGCAACTCGGATTGATATAAGGTTCGCAAGAGGCAGGAGGAGCCGCTCAGGAAAGAACTCTGCACGCCCCCGTCGGGGTTTTCACCTGGCCCCGTTTTTTCAGCATCCTCCATGCTGTCCCCTCAAGCCTCAAGGTGGAACCCATGCAAGTGGACCGGGCCCAGTTATCGGAGCAGGAGCTGAACCGTCGCTGAACCGATAAGCTATGTCTCTACTGCGCCAGCCCGGACCATTTCCGCAGAAGCTGCCCGCTACGTCCCCAGCGTCCGGGAAACGCTCACACCTAGGTGCCGTAGGAGGGGCGGTCCTGGGTGCATTTTCCCCCCTCTCCACGTCTGATGATGCCATGGAGGTGACACTAACTGATGCGGGTCCGTCGTTCCGGAGTTCTGCTTTCCTGGACTCAGGCTCTTCCGGAACTTCATCCTTGCCTCATTGGTACCCCCGGTACCGAAATACCGTTGTCCGGCTAGAGAAGTCTCTGCTTATTTCTTCGGTCAGTGGGGAGCTCCTCAGTGACCCCATCCAGTACGTAACCCGCCGTGACACTCCGTGTGGGGGGCGCTACATAAGAGAAGATCGGGTTCCACGTTCTGTCCCGTTGCTTCCTCGGCGATCCTCTTGGGGCTTCCCTGGCTGCAACGTCACGCCCCTAACGCTCGATTTGGAAGACAGGCAAAAATCCTGCTTGGGGACCGGGAATGCCCGAACCGTTGCTTGGAGGTACCACGCCCGGGGCCTACCCTTCTCCGCCTCCACTTGTCAAGCCGTTGCCAGGCCTGCCGGGCCCAGTACCAGGACTTTGGGTGATGTATTCTCCGAGAAAGAGGCCGATTCGCTGCCACCACATCGCCTTTACGACTGTCCTATTGACCTCCTCCCAGGAACCAGTCCACCCCGGGGGAGGGGCTACCCGCGTCCGTGCCAAGAACTCAGGCCATGTAGGCCTACATTCGGGGGAACCTGCAGAAAGGAATTCATTCGTAAGTCCTCCTCCCCAGCCGGAGCCGGGTTTTTCTTCGTGCCCGAAGAAGGATGTTCCCTCCGTCCGTGTATGAAATACAGGGGTCTAAATAAGATCACCGTAAAAAACCACTACCCTCTCCCACTGATCTCAGAGCTGTTTGACCGTCTCAAGGGGGCTAAAGTGTTTTCCAAGTTGGATCTGCGAGGAGCCTATAACCTCATCAAATTCGGGAGGTGGAAAGAGTGGAAGACGGCGTTCAATACCCGAGATGGACATTTTGAGTACCCCCGTGATGCCCTTTGGGCTCTGTAACGCTCCACGTGTTCCAAGAACTCGTCAACGATGTCTTCCGGATCTCTTTTACACCTGCGTCTAGTGTACCTAGATGACAATCCTGATTTTTTTCCCCTGATCTTCAGACTCACCCGGGGTCAAGTACGCCAGGCTCTGCAACGTCGCGCAGCAACCGACTGTACGCCAAGCTGGAGAAATGTTTATTCCATCGGACCAACCTACCTTTCCTCAGCTATATAGTCTCGGGTGAAGGCCTAGAGATGGACCCGGGAAAACTCTCTGCGGTTGCTACAATGCCCCGTCCTGTCGGTCTTCGGCGATACAGCGCTTCCTGGCTTCGCAAATTATTACCCCGGCAATTTATTTCCCACTTCTCCACCTTTGGGGGCTCCTACGTGGCCATAACTAGGAAGAAAAGCGAACCCGAATGTTGCCTCCGGAGGTTGAGAAGGCGTTTGTGGATCTAAAGACGGCCTTCTCCATTGCTCCTGTCTTGGTCCGGCCTGATTCCGAGAGACCGTTCTCTTTGGAGGTGGATGCCTCTTCCGTGGGGGCCGGGGCGGTGCTCACACAGAGAAGCTCCAAAGGCAAGATTCGCACATGTGGGTTCTTCTCAAAGACCTTTTCGCCGGCTGAGCGGAACTATGCCATTGGGGACCGGGAACTCTTGGCCATCAAGTTAGCCCTAAGGAGTGGCGACATACTGCTGGGGGCTCGTCCCCCAATCGACATCTTTACAGACCACAAAAATTTGTTGTACCTTCAGATGGCCCAACGTCTTAACCCTCGCCAAGCCCGGTGGTCTCTTTTTTTTTCTCGGTTTGATTTTCGTATACATTTCCGGCCTGCTGGGGAAAAACGTCAAGGCGATGCCCTCTCTCGTGCCCCCGGACGTGGTCGGTGAACAACTCGTGTCACAACACAATCATTTCCCCCGAACGGTTGGTTTTATGTGGCTCCCGCAGGTCTCCAAAACATTCCTACGGCAAGACTTACGTGCCGCTGGCACTCAGGAGGAAGATTCTGAAGTGGGGTATAGCTCCTTTGTGGCTGGTCATCCCGGAGCTCGGAAGTCTTATGCTTTGATCTCGCGGGACTACTGGTGGCCGACTCTAGCACAGGATGTCAAGGACTTTACCCTTGCCTGTGTCACTTGTGCTCGGAACACGGCCCCACGCCACAGGCCCCAGGTCTCTTGCATCCGCTGCCCGTGCCGGAAATCCCTTGGACGCACATAGCGATGGACTTCGTCAAGACCTACCAGTCTCCCTGGGAATTCAGTCATCTGGGTCGTGACAGACCGGTTCTCAAAATTTACCCACTTTGTGCTCCCCTGGCCGCCGTCTGCCCCCCAATTGGCTAATCTTTTCTTCCGGCATATCTTTCGGCTTCATGGATTGCCCTCACATATTGTCTCCGACCGCGATGTTCAATTTGTTTCCCGATTTTGGCGTGCATTGTGCTCCCGTCTGCAAGTCAAGTTGGACTTTTCATCAGCCTACCACCCTCAGTCCAATGGCAGGGGGGAAGAGTGAACCAGATTCTGGGAGAATACCTGCGTCACTTTGTGTCCGGACGCAGGACAACTGGACCGAGCTGCTGCGGTGGGCTGAATTTGCGTATAACCATCGGGACTCGGATGCTGCCGGCGTCTCCCCGTTCTTTGTAGTCTATGGCCACCACCCGCACCTCCCCCTTCCCCTGCCTCCTGACTCGGATGTGCCCGCTGTCAATGACCAGGGTTTGGGATATCAAGGCCATCTGGCGGGGGACGCGATGTTCTCTACTTCGGGCCTGTGCCCGTATGAAGTCTCAGGCAGACAAAAGGAGAAGACCTGCCCACGTTTCTCCCTGGGGACCAAGTTTGGGTCTCCTCAAGATAGTGGCGGTCTGAAGGTCTCTAATCTTAAATTGGGCCCCCGCTCCCCCAGACCCTTCAAGGTTCTTCTGGAGGGTTAACCCAGTGACATACAAGCTTTGTTTTGCTCATCTCTCGATACACAACGCATTCATGTATCCCTCCTTAAGCCTCTGGTTCTGAACCGGTTTTCTCTCGGAAGAAAGTGACGCCTTCCCAGTAGCCGAATCCAACTGACACTTCGAGGTAAGGACATTTTTGGGTATGAAACGGTAAGAGGAGACGTTTTTTTCCTCGTGGATTGGGGGGGGCTTCGGACCGAGGAGAGATCCTGGGAGCCGGAATCTCACAGCCCGAATCGGGACCGCATCCTCAGATGTCTGCCGCCTAAAAAGATGGGGAGGCCTAAGGGGGGGGGGGTACTGTAACGGGTAGCACCACGGTCTGGGCCACGGACCGTGGTCGCACCCGCTGTCCCCATGACGGGTCCTCGGCGTGGACGGGGGGCGCCGCGGGCCGCACGGCCGGCTGCGGCGCCACCCGTTCCATCCACTCACCTGGCCTCGCTCCCGTCTGGTCCTCGTCCCCTGCTGGCCAGAATGCGCATGCGCGCCCCCTAGCGCGCACGCGCTCGTCCTTATGAATTTAAAGGGACAGTGCGCCGGTAATTGGGTAATTATATAAGTGTTGCACCCACGTCACTTCCCTGCTGGATCTATGTTGCCCCGAGCCTTAGAGAAATCGTTCCTTAAAGTGTATTCCTGCTTTACCGTGTACCAGACCTCTCGCTACGTTTCCCCACTCTGAACCTCTGCCGCCTGCCCTGACCTTCTGCCTGTCCACGACCACGAACCATTGCCGCCTGCCCTGACCTTCTGCCTGCCCACGACTACGATTCTTGGACTATGTTTCTGTACCGCGCTGCACCTCGGCCGCAATCGCAAGCAAGTCACGTCAGGGGGATGACCTGGTAGCCTCACGCCGCAGCAAGTCCATCCCGCTTTGCGGTGGGCTCTGGTGAAAACCGGGGGCTACTTAGATTCCGTTCCCTGGCGTGGCTTAACTATCATCGCTTGCGGTGGTCCGGCGGATTCACTACCCAGCCGTCACAGCGTTCTTCACTGTAAGAACTGTAAATCTGTGGAATAGCTGCCTGAGGAGCTGATCACAGCAGGAACAGTTGGGAGTTTCAAGAAAGGCTTAGATAACTACCTGAATATTAAGAATATTAAGAATATTAATATGTATGTAGCCGTATAAAATTCTAGATCCAGTCATTCTGGGATCAGGAATGAAATCTTCCTTAGAGCAGATTGGTTCTTGCCTTATGGGTTTCAAAGCTTTCACCAGTAGGGAAACTAAGCTTAAAAAACGCCTCATCTCCCTCCCTTCACCCACATTTTTCCTGCATTTGGTTGAACTTGATGGACATTCGTCTTTTTTCAACCGTACTAAGAGAGTAGGGAGTCACATCATCACCGATTGAGAACTTGAGAACAGAGTGTGTTATCTGTAACAAACAAAGAAGAGTAAGTACTTTTGATTGTTAATTTAGCTGTGAAGCTCGCTGCTCTATAGATAACATCTCCTGCTCTCATGTCAGTGCAATTAGAAGAGCTGTGAATATGGAGCTGATATGCTAACCACTGCTATAGAACCACCCACAGCCTAATCAGAAATAGACAGGATGCTTTTGGCTCTGTGAAACAGCATGGTGAGATAACCCCTTTAGTAACTGGTCAGTAGTCCATGATCTTGTCATGCTCATTGGAAGGGTGCGCAGCACTGTTTCTTAATCTCTTAGCTGCCATAGATAACTCTGATCGCAGCTACTAACGACAGGTTCTGGCGGTGAATAACTGCTGTTACCTGTCGTATATGGAGCAGGCTCAGTGAGTGAGTCTGCTGCATACCCCCTTGCCAAGGGCATGCCGCAAGTACATTCAAATGTCGGTAAAGAGCTAGTATAGTTATTGAGTGGATAAAGAAATCAGAGAACCTAGAGGAAACCTGCCCAAATGGGGGAGAACAAGCAAACTCTATGCAGATGTCATCCCTGGTTGGATATAAGCTTTTAAGGGAGTGTTCCCATCTCACACCTATTACACTTTGATGGCACTTCTAGGATACACATCTGTCTCATGAACAGGCCCTCAAAAGTCTCTGTTCAGAATGGAGGGTCAGTTGCGCTTAACTCATTTTTTTGTATGGGAGTTCTGTGTACAGGTGAGTGGTGTTTGGCTGTGGTCAGTACTCACATAGAACAGAATAGAGAGCACCTACCATGTGCCATTTATAATAATGGTGTCTTCTCATGTGACAGAGGGACTTTTGGGGCCCCTCAGGCTCCTGTGCCTAGTAGCGACTGCTGCTTCTGCACCCCTTATAGCTTTGTGGTACTGCACCATGACTCCATTCATGTATAGTGGTCAGCTGCAATTCCCCGTACAGCCAACAGGAGCGCCAGAGTACAGAATAAAAACATAGAAAGGGATGCATGGCTACACCAGAATCGGAGGGAGGGTCCCACAGGTCAGACCTTCACCAACATATAGGACATCACCAAAATATGATATCACTTTATAACATTAAAAGCAAAGATTTTAGGAGGGAAGACGTATAATAAAACCAGTGTGGACGATGACCATCTCCATACTGCGCTGTGGAATATGACAGCACTATATAAGTGAACCAAATAATTAAAAATAAGTTGCTTGTTTCTGTTGAATTCTTATAACCCAAAAAAACTTTTTATGTATCTGTATTAAATCAGAAGAGTGCAGAGATCCAGCACAGATTGCTATGAAAGCTGTGGTGTATCCATAATATGATTTTTGTGTGTACCTTTAGGATGTATTCTCATTGTTTTTTTTGTGTTCTGTGCAGTTTTTATGTAAACAGAAGCAGACCCATTGACTTCTATAGGAGAGTTTGCTAGGCATGCTCTGTGACCTGGGAAGAAGTCAGTGTGCAGGGAGGGGGAGAGGTGGAGCTGTGACTGGTGCATCCTGTGTTATCTATACACATTGGTGTCACCTTTCAGTGTAATCCTGCCTGTGCTGATAATGAGGAGACTTCTATATGAGAGGTTTCTAGGCATTCTCAGTGACCTGGGAAGAAGTCAGTGTGCAGGGAGGGGGAGAGGTGGAGCTGTGACTATCTCCTATTGTGACTGGTGCATCCTGTGTTATCTATACACATTGGTGTCACCTTTCAGTGTAATCCTGCCTGTCCTGATAATGAGGAGACTGCTGAAAAGTTTTCTCTACAGAACAGGAAGTATTAGATTATTATTAAGCCTAATGGCCAAAGTGAAAACTGCTGATTTTTTTTTACTTTTTTTTTGGGGAAGATTACGCATGTAATCCACCCAAAAAGAGGGTGAAAATCCGTTGCGTGAATGTACCGTTAGGGTAGGTTCACACAACTTATTACCAACTACCAACACTCTCCGCTCCTCACAGGACCTTCTCCTCTGCTCTCCCCTTATCAGCTCCTCACACAACCGTCTCCAAGACTTCTCCCGTGCTTCACCCACACTCTGGAACTCACTGCCCCAACCCAAACAGACTCTCCTCCACTTTCACCAGCTTCAAAAGCAACCTGAAAAAACCCCTTTCTTTCAGGCTTTCCTATAACTTACACTAACCTTGTTGTCACTACTTCCCCCACAGACATGTCTGCCCCTCACCTCCTGTCTCTTTCCCCTTCCTTGTAGATTGGAAGCCCTCGCGGGTAGGGTCCTCTCTTCCCTTTGTCGTGCCAATGTATTATTCCCTTATCCTGTAAATCGTTTGACTTATGTAATGTATGTAACCCCCCGAATGTACAGCGCCCTGGAATCAATGGCGCTTTAAAATAATAATAATAATAATAATAATAATAATAATAATAACACTGAAAGTGTCAGTACTGAAAAACTCATCGGGAATTCCGCGCTTGCAAGCGCGAATTTTGACAGAAAGACGTCACTATATGTACAAGGCTAATTTTCTGCCTCCTATCCTGAGTATTGGTTGGCACTTACAGTATGTACCAGAAATACTCATAATCCACCCCCAAAAAAGATTGCCATGTTTTGGAGTTGGGAAGGACTCCAGCTTCTCTTATAACTGTGTTGTGCTGTTCCTCTTGTTATTCCTAATAGAAATGTATTACTGAATCTGTCAGTTGCGTGTTACCAATTGGGGGAGTGTCCCTGCACTTTATGACATTGTCCAATCAGTGCTGACAGTCACTGTGTGCAAGGACACACCCCTTTGAAAACTGGAATGGTAACGCCCATCTGACAGATTCATTCATACATTTCTTGTAGAAATAGCAGAGGAACAGGACAGCACAGAGATATAAGAGAAGATGCTCCAGAATTGTTATATCACAGGGATTTACTAAATCAGACATGGCCGGAGAGGTCACAGGTCCTCTTTAAGAAAGACCTTCATGGAAGAGGTGACTACAGATTTGTTTTAATAGAGGAAGGAGGAGCAGCAATCTTGGATGTTTGCACTATGCTATCAGAGCACACAGTTTGGTTAGGTGTGGCCCTCTAATGAGTTAATCATCATGAGAGGAGGTAAAATATAAAGAGGAAATGGGGAAATTTTGTTCTCATTATTAGGAAACTGTGGCCACATCAAAATGTAGAAACGCTGAGAGCAGTGATGGTGTTATATAGGATTAGAAAATCATGACTGCTGTTTTCTGGAGACAGCGCCACACCTGTTTACAGGTTACGTCTGGTATCGTGGGTCAGTCCTATTTACTTGAAGGTAGCTGAGCTGCAATACTAGACACAATCTATGGACAGGTGTGACGCTGTTGGTGGAAGCAAGCAGCTATGTTTTTCTAATATTATATAATCCCTTTATAGGGGTGTTCCCACCATGGACTTTGATAGTATATTCATAGGATATCAAAGTCTGACAGGTGTGGGCCCCACTTCTAGGACCTGCACTTTTCTCAGTAACAGGCCCCCGAAAGTGTTGGCTCAGAATGGAAAACCAGTCATTAGCTTTCTCTTCTAGGGTAATTCCCAGTACAGCCGAACACACCACTTACCTGAACTCCTACAGAACAAAATGGAGAGTCATGCGCAAGGCCGATCGGCTCTGCATTCTGAGCCGACACTTTTGGGGGCCCGATCCCGAGATAAGTGCGAGTCCTAGAGCTGGGATACACACCTGTCAGACTTTGATGTCATATCCTATTGATATGTCATCAAAGTCTATGGTGGGAACACCCCTTTAAGGTTCCCTTCACATATGATTTAAGCCAATCAATTATTATTTAACTTCTCTAACCCCTGCTGATTAGTTGCTTCAATCAGGGGGAGCTGTGTGCAGCCATTTCCCTTATAATTACACCATGCATATTCAAATAAATGGTTCAATTGCATATAATACGAGGGATGTTCAACTTCCGCCCGGATTTGGTAATAAAACTAACCCGGAGAATTTTTTAAAACATTTTTCCATTATTCTTCAACAATTATTACATTTTTTTCAACATAGTCGCCTCCAACATAGTTGCCTCCACATTTTTCGGCCTTGTGGATCCATTTTTGAAATCACTCCAAAAACGCTGATTTTGGCATCAATTTCAGCTGTTCCCTAACTCCAGCAAGTTCCTCTTGAGTTTCGAAGATCATTCCACGCAGGGGTTCTTTCAAGTTTGGGAACAACCAAAAATCACATGGGGCAAGTTCTGGTGTGTAGGGAGAAGGCTTCAAAACTTTGACACCCGATTGCGGAAGAAACTCCAATGTGACGTTGGTTGTGTGAGTAGGAGCATTGCCATGATGGAGCCACTGACTTTTGAGGGTTTTAAAGCGACGTCTGACCCACGAATTCCCATCTGCATCTTCCTGATGGTTACACGACCATCACTTTCCAGGAATTCACAAACTTTGTAGACATTGTCTTGACGTCTTGGGCCTTGATTCATGAGATTCTGAAATAAAAGCTGAAGTGACCACTGCCAAATCGCCGAAACCAATCTGTGACAGTTGTTTTAAATGGAGCTTCATCACCATAAGTTTCTTTCAGCTCTTGCAAACTATCAACAGCACGAAAGCCACGGCAAAAGTGATGCAACAAGATCACTCAAAAGTCATGCGCTGGCCTCAGTGGTGGATCATTCGGTGGTATGTGCATCGACTTGCTTCTCTTCTCCATCCTGGGAAAACTAGAAGGAGAAAAATGATGAAAAAAATGTGGAAATACTGTGAAGAACCCCCTCTACCCGGCCCCAAAGGGGCTGCACTCCCTTGAAAGTGCGGAAATATTTAAAGGGGGAAACTTCTTTTACATGGTCAGAAAAAGACCCCCAAATTGGGGGGCCATTCTTTTTTTGGTGTTTTTCCAATTTTAGGTTTTTGGGAGGGATCCTGACCCGGGGTTCCCCTTTTTTGTACCCAAAATAAAAAAAGTAATTTTTCATCAAAAAGTTTTTGAAAATTTTAAGCCCATAAAAGTTTTTCCCTTTGAGAAAAGGGGTTTGCCCCCCAACGTCACCCAAAAAAGGGGTTTGTCTTCTGCTTGCCCTTTAAGGGCCCATTTTTGGTTTTTAAAGCCTAAAACCCCCACGGGAAGATTTTTAAAAATTTGATGGCCAAAAACCTTTAAGCTTTTTGGGGGGGGGTGGGGAAAAAATTTTGGGTGCTTGCTTTTTTCTCTTTGGTTTCCAGCAGGTGCGATAGTAGGATCTTCTAGATGGACATATCTGTTTTGTGCATTGGTGTTTTAGGTGACCTCTGTCTATATAGGTTTACGACTTCTGTGTATATACAATATAGATAGGTCAATAAAATTACTTCAAAATAAAATAAAATGACAATAAAATACAATAAAATGACTTTAAAATAGTCCATACTTTCTTACCAGTGCAGAAGCTGGGAAGCCAACTTAGATTCTACACCCAATTCAGAAACTCTACCACTTATAAAAACCAAACCCTGGAAAAAATGGGGGGATTTTCCCAAACAATTTTCTGGTATTTTTAAAAGTTCATTTTTTCGGGGGAATCCCCAAGTAGAAACCTTAACAGTCACCTTTCCGTTTAATTCTGGCCAAAAACTAATGCTTATCTCCAGATTACTTACTCTGTTTATTTTAAGACACAGTTGCTATGTTTAAGGAATGTGGTCTGTCCACCCATTCCAGGTCCGTTTGAGGGGTGCTTGTCGTTATTCTTCATTCCATCAGTACTGAACATGACATCATTCAAGAATGTAAAAAAAATAAAAAAAAAGAAAAATTTTAAAAAAATTGCTTTTTCGGTAATGTACTTTTTGTGTTATTTAAACCTTTGGGCCCCTCCAAGTCTTTAGGGATCGTCTTGGTTTTTTGACCCATAAAAAAGGACCATTAATGGGTTTTTTTGGCCTTTGTTTTTTTTGAAAAAAAAAAAGTGGTTGGTCCATTTTTGGCCAAAAATAAAAACCTCATAATGTTTAAATTGTAAAAATCTTTATTTTTTGCCATACTTTGGGATTTATGTTCGTGAGTGTTTGATTTCTACTTCTGTTCCAGCTTTTTGATTTATTAATAAATGTGGCTTCAAAAGTTGTTCGTCTGCAGCGACGTCTTTTTTTTTTTCGCTGCAGAATTTGGGTTTGCGGTGGCCCGGGGGCCGCGCTGCGCTGGGTTTGGGGGGGGTAAACCAGCCCTGATCCCGAGCATCCCCGGGAAACACCGGGGGAGGGGGGGCCTCCGCAACCCCGGTTTTTTTTAACCCCTTTGGGTTGCGGCGGATGTCACCCCCCCCGCGCAATCAAAGGTTTTCCCTCGCTTAAAATGCCCGGGTGGGGTCGGAACACCCGGGGTTTTAACCCCAACTGTTTCAACCCCTTCCAATTTTTGGGAATTTTAAAAAAAAAAAGTAAAAAACAAAAAAAAAGTGTTTTAAAAAAATTAAATAAAAAAAAATAAATTTTAAAACAAAAAAATTTTAAAATAAATAGTTTTTTTAATTTAAAAAAAAAAAAAAAAAAAATTTTGTTTTTTTTTTAAAAAATTTTATTAAAAAAAAAATTTACTACCAAACCAAAAATTTTTGGTATCAAAAAAAAAATTTGGGCCCGGGTTAAAAAAACATGTTTTACCCCAATTTAATCTTTCCCCCAAAAAGTTAAAATGTGAATTTTTAAAAAATGGGGGGTTTTTTAAAAAAACATTTATTTTTTTTTTTAAAAAAAAATGCTGCCAAATTTCTTTTAAGTGAAATTTTAAAATTTTCCCCCATTTTTAAATACAACTTTCTGAATAAACGAGGCCTCATACAACTCCCTCATTGAAAAAAATAAAAGTTACAAACTGTTTGGGAAAAGCAAGGAGGCAAAAAATAAAAAAAATGTTTTGGTCATTAACTAATTTTTAGGCGGTTTCGGGCCCAAGGGTTAAAATTAAGTTGGTTTCACACTTCCTTTTTTTCTACGTTGCAGGGGTTTTTGGGTTTTCAAAAAAAAAGGTACCTTGAAGGGGAAAAAAGCTTTAACAGTTAACCATAGTTTTTTTTTTCTTTGGGCCACGTTTGCTCTATGTGCCGGGGGTACACAAGGTCTAAAACGCCTTTGTGTCCATCACGAAAAGCCCATAGAGAGTAAACGTGGTCCAAATAGGACTGTTTGTTCTATGGACTGGACATGGCTAAGCTGTGGTATTCTGGTTCCTGCAGCTGCTAAATTTTGTCACTTCCCTATATGTTTGTAATAAGAGCGGGTAGAGAAAGGAGAGTAACATATAAACCCTTTGGTTTAGACCCCAAAGTTGTAACAGGGGGGGCAAATTTTTGGCATGAGACCTGTGTACGCAAAGCAGTAGGTAATATTTTGTCTAAAAATTACAGAAAAATGGGACATTACTTAAAAACACAGACACCGGCCATACTCACATCTTATTGGCTTTACAAAAGACTATTCCAAGTAGAAGGGAATAAGGGCTTGTCCCCACGGACGGTTTGTCAGCGGGGTTTTGCAGACAGTTTTCGGTTTTGAAAGCCGGGAAACCGCTGGGCAAACTTTATCATGGTTTTCTATGGAAAATCTGTGCAAACTTCCCCACTCATGGAAATTTTTCCCCCGGACGGTCCCAAAAAAATTGAACATGTTCATTCTTCCATTTGGTTTTCCCGGCGGCAATGGGAAAAGGGGCAGTGCGAAAAGGGGGGGGGTTTTCTCCGCAAGCCGCGGAGAAAAGCAGTCCTCCCGCGGCCATGTGCACGGCACAAAAACAGAGCAATTACCGGTCGGATAATCCGATCGGTATTTGTTCTGTGCCGTGTAAATGGCCTCTAAAAGCCCTAGAACTTTTAAAGGGGGGAAGTTGGCGGTGAGATTACTGATGAAGGCGCTCACCGCCTATCCCCAAGGGGGGGGAATGGTTAGTAATAAAAATGCCCCAAATTTGATAAGAACCCGTTCACACCAGCTTTCAGAAAAGCCAAAAGTTTCCTTACAATACTGCCCAAAAGTGCAAAAAAAAATTTTTTTTCAAACCCCTCAGACACCTATTTTTCCATGAGGGGGTGATATTTTTTTCTCTGTGCTCCCCCCTGCCCACAAACCCACACTGGAACCCCTTTCCCAGCGAATTCAGTTCCTTAAAATTTTTACCTTTACCAAAAGGGTTCTCCAAAAAACCTCTCCCCCCCCTTTACATCTCTGCCCTTTTTTCTCCCGATTCCCCCCCCTCATGAAAAAAAACCGAAACCTCACAGGACTTTTTCTTGCTGTCCCCTTTTCAGTTCCCCCACACAACCGCTCCAGACTTTCCCGGCTTCCCAAATTTTTTGGGAAATCATTTAAAAAAACCCCCTCGTTCCCCCACTCTCCCCCAGCCTAAAAGCAAAAATGAAAAACCCATTTTTTCGGATCACATTAACCTTTTAACCCTGCTGGGCCAAAACCCTCCCCCAACATGTCTGCCCTCCCTTCTGTCTCTTTTCCTTTCTTGTTTGAATGGAGCCCCGTGGGGAGGGTCCTCTCTCCCTTTTGTACCGTTGTTAGTCATTTTTTTGTCCCACCCGTACTTGGGTTTGGGGGGTTTTTATGCTTTTTATCCCCCTTGAATGTTTCAGAAAGGAATTTAATGGGTCTAAAATTAATAAAATTTTTAATATTAATAGTGTTAGGATTTCTATTTTAATATTTTTGCGAAAAGGGGAAAAAAACTCCTTGGGCAGAGAACCCGAGGTTGTGAGGATTTTAAAAAGCTTTTTTTCTCCCCACTTTAAACATTTTGAAAAAAAACAAAGGAATAATGGGAAAAGAGCTGAAAGCTCCAAAACGGTTTCCCATATGGGGTGTAAAAAAGCCTCATTTGTTTTGACTTTACTGAGTCTTTGGAAAGCAAAAGGAAAATTAGCCCAAACCAGCCCAAATGCTTCTGCGACTTTTTTGGGGGTTTTTCCCGGGTTGTCAGGGGCAGGCAGGCCTACTGGCTGTCTGGGGTTTAGGTTTTTTTAAATCCAATAGGGACACTTTGAGCTTCAGCTCTTTTCACCTAATGCCTTTTTGGGGGAGGAGAAAGATTTGTGAGGGGCCCAAAAAGGGAATTTCAAATCCCCACAAACCTTTAGGGGGCTTTCCCCAGGAGAGATATTCCCCTTTCTGAGCCACTCTTGCCCCCCAGCCCGTCAACCCCCAAGCTCTTTTCTGCCCCGGTGAGGGGCCAAAAAAACCCCCCAAAAAGCTGCTTTCAAAAGAATTTATACTGGGTTTGGTTAAAAATCTCTTTTGCTTTTCCAAAAATTTAGTGGTAAAAGGAAATTGGGATTTGTTTCAATTCTATAAAGGGCGCCTGGAAAAATTTTAGCTATTTTCCCCCCTATTAATTTGTTTTGAAAAACTTTTACTTTTCCCAGGTATACAGATATGTTTGTTACACCATGCTGGCTTGCCACTAATTGATTAATCCTTAAATACTTTTTGAGCCCGGGGGGACCAGCATTTTTCCAATTTTCCTAAAGCTTTATAAAAAAAACCCCTTTTCCCCCCCAATATAAAAAAAAAATTTTCAAAAGTGAAAAATTTAAAAACAAACAATTTGTTGTTTTTTTGACAAAATTTCGCAAACTTGCAAACCTTTTGTCCGTGTCCCCCATTGTCTTGCAAGTGTTTCCCAAATTTTAATTTAGTAAATTTCCCCCCCTCTGGATAGTTGATGTGGGGGAGTGGTTGTTTATCGTTTTTTTGCAAATTGAGCAATCTCCCCGGATGGTGCTTTGACCGGTTTGGAAACCCGGTGTGAAAAGGTTTTTTTCCAAAAATTTTAATTAAATTTTCCCGTTAGTAAAAAAGCAAATTTTCCTGTCATGGGTGGTATGTGAGAAAATTTTTCCCTTACTTTTCTGCCCCCCGTGCCAACTTCAGCCATGTAGCATTAGGTCTGTTATTGCCTCCTACTGGGAACAGCCTGTTGTCCAGCCATTGAGCTGTGAGTGTGGCCTTGTGTCTGTATATTTTGTTTAATCAAGACTATTTGCATAGCTGGTTCATTGAGGCCCAAAAAACAGGGAAGGGAAACATGACCGCTTTTGTCTTTTCCAAATGGAGTCTGAAACCAGTGAGACACATCAGTCCCGCATAAAAAACTTTATTTGGGCAGGGCTGGGGTGCCAAGGGCCCAACTGAATCGATTTTGGGGCCCCCTGTGGAGTTGAAATTGGGGGCCCCTGTGGGTTGATTTCCCTTTGGGGCCCGGGAGTGGAGTTGTTTAAATTTTTTTCCCCCCAGTGGAGTTTATTATTGGGGGGCCAACAGTTAAAAACTTTTTTGGGGCCCCAGTGGAGAAAAAATTCTTGAGGCACACCAGTGAGGTTGATTCTTGAGGCACACCAGTGAGGTTGATTCTTGAGGCACAGCAGTGAAGTTGATTCCTGGGGCCACCAGTGGAGTTGAATCTTGGGCCCACCAGTGAGGTTGATTCTTGGGGCCACCAGTGGAGTTTATTCTTGAGGCCCACCAGTGAGGCTGATTCTTGGGCCCCACCAGTGGAGTTTATTCTTGGGGCCCACCAGTGTGGTTGATTCTTAGAGTCCACCAGTGGCGTTAATTTTTGGGGCCCACCAGTGGAGTTGATTCTGAGTCTTCACCCTACAGCTACTCTACATGCCTCTTGTACTCTTAGGCCGTGTTCACAGCCATTTTTCTCCGACGGATTGTGTGCCGTATTGAGCTCACAAATCGCCGTGAATAAGGGGGGGACGGGGCGGGGCCGGAGCGCGGCGGGGCCCCGCCCCCCGGGCCCCCATAGCTTGCTTTATCCACGGCGGTATTGCGCCTGGAAATGTGCAGTCACTTTCTCCCCCCGCGGTGATTCGCCGGGGGGGAGGAGCGCGGAATCCATGTTTCTTTTGGAGCGGGGATTCCGTAAGAAAGGGACTTGGGCGCCTTTCTAAAGGAAAACCCGGCGGGAGTAGGGCCCCAATCCGTCCCAAATAGCCGTGTGAAGGGGCCCCTTACTCTTGCATTTTGCCTCTTTCTCTGCTTTTCCGGCTCTCCCAAGGTTGCATATGCAGTTTAAAAGAATCTTTAGGATGGGGCGTGTCTGGCTGCTGCCCAAGATGGTCGCATAACTCTGGAGCTCTGCAGGCCCTAGAAACATGGACACGGCGAAACGGGCTTAAATCTGGCAGTAGTGACTCACAAACAGCAGAAGTGGACGGCGGAATATCCCGGCATCACCTGAGACTAACCTGCGGCCCGTGCAGGGTGCTGGGTACGGAGTGTGAGGAGACTTGGAGCTACGGCCTGTGACAGCAGGGAGAGAGGCACGGCGAGACTTCCGGGAAGGCACACGCGGCTGAGAGAAAAGCCCGTGAATCGGCGGGTGGCATCAGCGGGGAGCAGGCAAAGGAGAGCCTCCATCCCGCCGAAGAGTTGCAGCCCGCGGCTTTCACCCCACGGCAGGAGAGATTGGCGGTCAGCCCGCTGGCAGGGCAGGTACCTGGCTTTTGGGAGGCGGTGGCCATTGTGGGGCTGATATACCTAGTGACTGCTCTCAGAGACCCTGGGTGGGAGCGTCTTCTCCAAACTCACCCTGTGCAGGAACCGGTAGGCAGATATATCCCTAGAGCCTTCTCTGGCTGGGTGGAGGTCCCTGTTACGGACTTTAAGAAAGTGTGGCACAGTCCCTATTGCCATAAGGGCTTTGAAGCATGGTAGCCTGCCCAAGTATCAGAGACACTGATTCCTGGAAGACTCTTTGATATATCCATTGCCACCTAGCAGCGTCGGGCCCTTGGTTGTGAGGTGCAGTCTGCCTCTCCTGCTTGCCATCTCTGCAATATAGCAATATGCCTTCCACAGCGCAAAAAGCTGCGGGTACGCAAGCAAACTGACAGACATGTCTCTTACTATCCATCCAGCCAATCCACAGGAGATCTGCATGCCCGCATCTTATCAGTCAATACGGAGCTTCTGAGGAATCTGGATTCTCTAGCGGGAACGCCATTGTTGAAAGAGGCAGGGGGGGGGGGGGTTTCGCCCAGTCTAGAAGATATGGACTGGAAAGCTTACTTAAAATCTGTCCCCACTAAAGAAGATTTTAAGGGTCTAGTCATGGAGGTGAAAGAAGCATGTAAAATGGAGATTGCCTCCCTGAAACAGAACCTAACACACATGGTAGATAGAGTTGACAATCTGGAAGAATCCCACGATGAGACCCGGCGATATATCTCACACCTACATCTCACTGTCAATAACCAAGCTCAAGATCTGCGGGAGACCTCACGTCACCTAGAGGACCTTGACAACCGAGGAAGGAGAAACAATATCCGAATTAAAGGACTACCGGAGTCCAAGGAGTAAGAGGATCTTCACTCCGTATTGAATGAGGTATTTAATAACCTATTGGGAGAACCAGCCACCAATCATATACAGCTTGACAGGGTGCATCGGGCTCTGAGGGCTAAGGACATATCCGGCAAACCAAGAGATGTGATCTGCTGTGTGCATAGTTTTTCCGTCAAAGAAAGAATTATGTCCAAAGCTAAACTACAAAAAGAAGTGATGTATGGGGATACTCAGATACAGCTCTATCCTGATCTAGCTTGGGTCACGCTTCAGAAACGGCGCTGCTTGAGACCACTCCTTTCACTCCTTAAGGAAAATGGAATTCCATACCGGTGGGGGTTCCCTTTTTCGTTGACGGCGACCAAAAATGGCAGATCCTCGTCCATCCGAGCCCATGCTGACCTCCCATCATTCTGTAAAGCTTTGGGTCTGGTAACCCCGGACATCCTGGACTGGGAATTAGAGACACCACATCCTGCTCCACCCCCAGTCTGGAGTCAAGTCCAAAAGCGGCGAAAGCATCCTTCTACACCTAGATCGCCAAGATCACCTGCCACTCCGGAGGGTCAGGGATGATCATCCCGGACAGCTCCTTGAATCCTTTCAAAGAGATATTATCTCGTCCTAATTTCATTGCTGCCGGATTTTTGCCATAGTTTCATTGTTATACAATTTTCTTAATGCATCTCACTTAGTGTCCTGTAAAACAGGAGAGATCCCTTCCCCCCCTTTCCCCTCTTTCCCCCTCCCTTGCCTACCCCCCTCCTCATTCTCTTCCTTCCCCCCCTTTTTTTTTCCCTTCTCTTCTCTCCTCCCCTCCTCTCCTTCCTCCTTCACTTCATTCCACCTTTCTTCTTCTCTGTCTAGCTTTCATGCGGGCCGAGCTTTGGGGTTGTCCCATTGAGGCTGCATCTGACAACTTTCCCCATTCAGGTTGGCCTATAATATAGGCCTCTCCCAACTGTGGAGGTAGCTGCACTACTTCTGAGCTCAAACCTCCCCAGGCTGTGAGTAGTCCTGGTGTTTCCAACAGTGATGCCTACTCCTCAGCTATCATTTTTCAATGTTCATAATATGTTTTTTGTCTGTTTCTTAAGTGTTAATTTGTTGTGTCCCCCATCCCTAATGTGTCTTGTATGGAACCATTTTGACCCAAATAGTGACCAGAGTCTTTATCAAGCCCTTTAAATTATTTTCTCATGGCAAAAGCTTATATCGCTCAATGTAAAGGGGCCTTAACCGATGTAAAGAGGGTCTTTTGTACCTGAATTGAAGTCTTCAAAAGCAGATATTGTATTCATTACAGAGAGCATTTTGAAGAGAGGGAAGTTTTCTTTTTTGCCGGGGACTCTTCCCCCAAAAAAGCCCTTTTTGCCTACAATCACGGGAAAAGGGCGGGGGGCATCCGCTCCCGAAGTGCCCCATTCAGGGCCGCATGTTATCTGGATGCCCTTGGGAGATAATAATCCTTTAGGGTCTTCTTGGAGGGTTCCAATTGTGCTGGTAACCCAATTTTGGGCCCAATAGTTCTCAAATTAGGTTTCTCCAATGGGTTATCTAAGGTGTCCCTTATTGCCCACTTTTGTGCGGTGGGGGACTTTAAAGTTTTTTTTCAGATTCCTGGACAGGCTGAAGTCAAGGACACGTCACTGTGGGGGTGCAACGGGGGGTTTTGGGAATTTTTGTAAGTTAATTTTCCTTTTTCCAAAGCATTTTTTGATCTTTGGGGTGTGATCATCCCCCAGGTAGGGCATTTTCATTTTTTCCCCCCCTGTCGTTTTTCCGTTAGACTTTTTTTTGGGGAAAATTTTTGGGTTTGGAAAGCGTCTAAAAGATGTGGGGGCTATTTTTCCCTGGTCAACCAGTGACCGGTGACCCTTTCCTTTAAGGGCCCCGGTGGTGGGAGTAGAAAAAGCCCTTGCGTTGAATGAAAACCCACTCAAAAAGCGGGAATTTTGAGAAGAGGTGGATCTTTTCTCACAGAAAATTTTGCGGCAAATGAAGGCTCGGTTCTCCGTAGTACATATGGAACAACAAAGCATAGTTAGGGGGGGTTGCTGTATAGCCCTGGGGTTCCCGTTTAAGAAGGGATAGGGGAGCGCAAATGGAAATCTTATGAGAAATTGAAGGGTTTAGAAACTAGGCTACACAAAGGCTCCCAGACCCCTCCCCCCCCACATAGTGGCTGTGCGCCAGCTAAGACTTTGGCATTGGATAGGGGGAGAAGCTGTTGATGTACTCCAAAAAAAAAATTTTTATGATAGGGGGAATAAAAACCCCATATTTATTAGCTAGAAACTAAGAAATGAATCAGCGGGGGGAGCCCCAAGCCCTAAAAGGGCCACTCGGGCACCTTGGTATAAAAGATCCGGGTGCAAAGCCCATGTCTTTAAAAAATTATTTTTCCCGTTTTATTCTTTACCCGATACACTTTCCGTCGAAACGAAAATCCCCAGAAATGATTTGATTGGGACCTTTTCTGGGGAAATGCAGTTCCCAAAACTCCCTCCAGAGGCGTTAACGAGCTTAATGCCACCGATAAAACCAGAGGAAATTGAGGGAATTTTTGAAAAACATGCCCAACGGCAAAGGGTCCCGGTCCCTTTTGGCTGGGCATAAATTATATTTTTCAAACAATTTTTTTCCCCCCAAATTTTTGGAGTACATGACGTCTTTATATAATTTGTTTTTTGGGAAGGGTTTCCCCAATAAACCCGGAAATAATTTTGTCCCACCTCTTTTATCACTCTCATCCCCAAGCCAGAAAAGAGATCAGCCCGGGCCCGGGGAAATTATAGGCCCCATTTGCCCCGGTAAAATTTAGAAACCCGAAGATCTTTAAAAGCTTCTGGGGAGATCTCTGGCCCTTGGGTCCCCACGGTGAAATTAAAAAAAGATCAAATAGGCTTTGTGGTTAAAAGGCAAAGGGGGCTGACAATTCCCCCAAGGGGCCTTTTGGGCCCCGATTAAAAGATTGTCAATAAATGGGAAAAAATCGGCTCTTTTTTTGAGGGTTTGACGCAGAAAAAGCGTTTGAACACCCTTTAAAAATTTTTTTTATTTTTGTTCAAACATTGGGAGCGTATGGGATTTCAAGGTCCATATTTTGAAGCAGTAGAAGTTTGTACCAAAAACCCCAAAAGGCCCCAAAATATTTCAGCACCCTTTTCCCTTTTTGAAAGGGACTAGGCAGGGCCCCCGGGTTTTTCTCCCGCCTTATTTTGTTAAAGTCTTTTAAACTCCTAGCCCAGCAATTCGCATAACCCCCGGTATTAAAGGGGGGGTATTAAAAATAGGGAAAAACAAACTTTCATTGTTTTTCTGATGACCCTTCTTCTTCCCTGACCCCCCCCAAAAAGGAACCCTTGGCCCCAACCCCCATTTTCCCTTTAAAGGGGCTTTGGGAGGTTTTTTGGGTAAAAACGATGAAAACAAAAAAAAAAAAAAGCCCTGCCTATTAAAATACCGGGTTCCCAAATGGTTTTCCTTACGGGCCAACTTTCCTTACAATTGGGAAAAACGGAGGCCCGATAAAATACCTGGGGGTTCACTTGATGGATTCGTATACCACAGTATATAGTCAAAACTATCCTAAACTATTTGCAGAAATTAAGAAATTACTGGACCAATGGCATTGTTTACCTCTTTCTTGGTTTGGAAGGATTGCATCTATAAAGATGACGATCCTTCCCTTTTGCTTTATTTCTCGAATCTCTTCCCGTTCAGGTTCCTATGCGGGAGCTCAGGGCTATGCAAGCGGCTATCATACCGTTTAGCCTGTGCGCGAAAAAGGCATAGGGTCCCGAAGAGTGTCCTACTAACACCAAAGTAGGCGGGAGGTTTGGGGGTCCCGGATATAATTAAATATTTTTGGGCGTCTCAATTGCGGAGAATCCCAGGATGGTCATCCTTGTTTGCTTATACAGTCTGGGTAGAGATTGAGAAACTTTGGTTGGATCCTGTACACCCTAACTCATTGCTATGGAACATTGCTATGGGTCCTATGACTCTTTTGAGGAACATTTGGCGAATCTGCTCCAAGCGCTTCCTATTATGCTCTGAAGCCTCGCCTATGACATCTTTTCTGTTCCATCCTCTTTTGCCGGATAGTTTATCAGCCGTTAGCCTCAAGCCTTGGTTTGACAAACTCCTATTTAGGTTTGCGGACATAGTAAACTTTAGGACTAGGAAACTAATGTCCTTTGAGGATATCCAGTCGTCCTTTAGATTGTCAGATCAAGGGTTTTACTCATATCTTCAAATTGGTCATTTTATGCGTCAAGTGCTCCAGGCCGATAGGGTTTCATCCCCAACTAGCTTTGAGCAGTTATGTAAGACAGGCACGTCCACCAAGTGGCTCATCTCTGCTATTTACCAGATATTGTGTATCCCAGATCCGGAGAATCCTCCGAGACACAAGTATATGGATAAGTGGGAATGGATATCTCCCTGTTGGAGTGGAGGACCATCTGGATGAGAGTGTCCAAAACATCTATCTGCGCGCTATATAAGGAGAACCAGTACAAGATATTGTACTTTTGGTATCATACCCCAACGTTGATACGTAAAATCAATCCTACAGTGTCAGATCATTGTTGGAGATGGCGGAATGGGGGCGCACTTCTTTAAAACATTTATTGGGACTGTGTGCAAATTCAGCCGTTTTGGAGAAAGGTGCGTAATCTCCTATGTGTGGTGATAGGTCTACAATTTTCTTTGGACCCAAAGTTTTTCTTGTTAAATTTGACACCTCAATCTGTAGGTAAAGCTGAGATGCAGCTGGCTCTACATATTCTATCGGCAGCCAGATGCCCGATTGCTAGGTGCTGGAAATCTCCCCTTCCTCCCTCTGACGATGATCTTTCTCAACGGATACAAGACGTGCGCAGAATGGAATATCTTACAGCTCTCCTCAATAATCAGATGGATAAATTCTTGAAAATCTGGGCCCCCTGGGACATCCACTCGATCCAATTTGGCATTGCCTGATTGGCGCCTTCACGATGATAAGGAATGGTTCCTCCCCTACTGTTTGTCACCTGTGTCTTTCCTAATGTTTCTGTAATGTCCTTGTTGTTTGTTTTAGGTTATAGTGGTTATTATTGTTATTATATGTTCTAAACTAAGGTCGCGAGGGTATCTCCTTAGTATTACTTCTAATGGTATTCAGGGTTATATTATTAACTAAAATTTGACATGCTGTCATGTTCACGCTGTCTAAGAGTTTGAATGACTGGAGTCTTATACCTCGAGTTAGACTCAAGAGATAGTGGTGGTCATTAAGAAAAGTAGGTTAGGACAACTGTTTGTTTACAAGTTTACTACATACATGCCAACTCTCCCGCTTTTGGCGAGGGGGTCCTTCTAATGGGGTCCCCCCCCGCCCTCCCGGCAGAGTTGGCTTTCCTCCCGCCGCCAGCAGGCAGCCGGGGGACCGCGGCGAAAGAGTAGCGCTGGTGCGCTACTCTGGCGCCGCCGGGCCGCTCCTACAGGTGGGTGAGGTGGCCGCAGCGGCCGCTCACCCGTTAGGAGACTGTCCACGTGCAGGGAGGAGGCAGGAGGATCTTTCCCCCTCCTCCCTTCTCCCCCTTTTAATGTACAGCACCGCCGGGCGCGCCGTACATACAGGCACGGCGCAGGGGGAGTGACGGCGGCTGCACTCATCTCCCCTCGACGCTGAGAGTACTCAGCCGGCACCCCTCGGACGTGCTGCAGGAGCCTGGTGAGGTAAGTGGCTTTTATTATTTTATTTTTATTAGTTATATGGGGGCTCTACCTGGCTAACAAAGGGGGCAACACCTGGCAACAAAGGGGGCACTACCTGGCAACAAAGAGGGCACTACCTGGCTAACAAATGGGGGCATCACCTGGAAACAAAGGGGGCACTACCTGGCTAACAAATGGAGGCATCACCTGGCAACAAAGGGGGCACTACCTGGCTAACAAATGGGGGCATCTCCTGGCAACAAAGGGGGCACTACCTGGCTAAAAAAAGGGGGCATCACCTGCAACAGAGGGGGGAGTACCTGGCTACAATGGGGGTGGCTATCTGGCAACAGAGGGGCACAACCTGGCTACAATGGGGGGGGGTCACCAGGCAACAGAGGGGGCACTACCTGGCTACAAATTGGGGGGGTCTACCTGGCAACAGAGGGGGCACTACCTGGGTACAATGGGGGGGGGGTCTACCTGGCAACAGAGGGGCTCTACCTGGCTACAATAGGGGGGATTTACCTGGCAACAGAGGGGGCACTACCTGGATACAATAGGGGGGATCTACCTGGCAACAGAGGGGGCACTAACTGGCTACAATGGGGGGGATCTACCTGGCAACAGAGGGGGCACTAACTGGCTACAATGGGGGGGTCTACCTGCAACAGAGGGGCACACCTGGCTACAATTGGGGGGTCTACCTGGCAACAGATGGGTCACTACCTGGCTACAATGGGTGGGGTCTACCTGGCAACAGAGGGGGCACTACCTGGCTACAATGGGGTGCAACCTTGCAACATATGGGGCACTACCTGGCTACAATGGGGTGGGGCTACCTGGCAAACAGAGGGGGCACTACCTGGCTACAATGGGGTGGTCTACCTGGCAACAGAGGGGGCACTACCTGGCTACAATAGGGGGGATCTACCTGGCAACAGTGGGGGCACTACCTGGCTACAATGGGGAGGTCTACCTGGCAACAAAGGGGGCACGACCTGGGTACAATGGGGGGGGGGGGTCTTCCTGCAACAGAGGGGGCACAACCTGGCTACAATGGGGGAGGGGGTATACCTGGCAACAGAGGGGGCACTACCTGGCTACAATGGGGGAGGGCACTACCTGGCTACAATGGGGGGGGGCACTACCTGGCTACAATGGGTGCACTACCTGGCTAACAAAGGGGGCATCTACCTGGCAACAAAGGGGGCATCTACCTGGCAACAATGGGGGCATCTACCTGGCTAACAAAGGGGGGCATCTACCTGGCTATAAATTTGGCTCTACCTGGCTACAAATTTGGCTCTACCTGGTTACAGAGCGGGCTCTACCTGGCTACAGAGGGGGCTCTACCTGGCTACAGAGGGGGCATCTACCTGGCTACAAGGGGCATCTACTTGGCTAAAAAGGGGGCATCTACCTCCTGTAAGGGGCACTACTGGTTATGGGGGCTACTACCTGGCTATAAGGGCATCTACCTGGCTTTCTTCCAAAGCCGTTATGCAGTTAGGTGGAGTGGGTGTGGCTTTTTGAAGGGCCGTGGCACACCGACAGATGGGCATGTCCCTCTACATTCTTCTACTTTTTCAATTTCAAAAGTTGGCAACTATGGTTAACTATGATGATATTGTCATTCACATTTCTATATTTGAATGTTGTCTCTGTGTATTACAAAAAATTTGTAAGGCAATGTTCACACGGCTTATTGCTGACGTAATTGCGGGGGCATATTTCGCCCCGCAATTACGCCGCCAGCCGTGCAGCGGGGGCTGGGGGCCGGCGGCTCACCGGCCCCATAGACACTCATTATTCACGGCGCGCACACGCCGTAAATAATGTGCATGTCACTTTCTCCCCCCTTGGAGTATTCGCCGAGCGGGGAGAAGAGACGGAATCCATAGTTCTCTATGAGGAACTGTGGATTACCGTAATGACTGGGACGGGATTCCAGCCGTAAATGCAGCGCAAATACGACGCGCAGTACGCTGATTCCTCCCAGGAATTTAAGCCGTGTGAACGAGGCCGAAGTGTACCCTTGTTGACATTGTATTTCAATAAAATACAGTTATACAAAAAAAAGAATCTTCAGGCCTGCCATGCTAAGGGACCCACCACGGGGGGTTTACCCTGTTCCCCTGTGTGCCAGTTTGAATCTGGCTGTATTCACAAAACGGTAGGTTATTTTTCAATCAAGACTATTCGCAAACCTGGTTTGTCAAAATGAAAGTAAAGTAACACATGACTGCTGGAGCAGAAACATAGGACAACATGTAAGAATGGGGCTGTGCCAGTTTTCTGGCGTCAAAAAGCTTTAGTAGACCAGTTCTATAGATGTATGAACAGGCGCATTCTAAACTTTGGTTGGCGCGGCACTTTTTAAAGCGCCAAAGATTTGGAGCCTTCTGGGGGTGGTCGCACCACATTCATATGAATGTTTGACGCCAAATCTAGGCGCAGACAGTTGAAACAACCAGACCAGGTAAGGGGTGGGGCCTGAGCCAGACTTGTAGTTATTGGCTCTACACTGCCCTGTATGTATGACCTTTCAGAAAGAACAGCCAGACCAGGGTAAAGGTGGTGCCTGAGCCAGACTTGTGCTAATTGGCTCTACACTGCCCTGTATGTAGACCTGCAAAGAACAGCCAGACCCCGGGTAAAGGGGGTGCCTGAGCCAGACTTGTGGTATGGCTCTACACTGCCATGTATGTATGACCTGCAGAAGAACAGCCAGACCAGGTAAAAGGTGGTGCCTGAGCCAGACTTGTGGTATTGGCCTACACTGCCTGTATGTATGACCTGCAAAGAACAGCCAGCCAGGGTAAAGGTGGTGCCTGAGCCTGACTTGTGGTATTTGGCTCTACACTGCCCTGTATGTAGACCTGCAGAAGAACAGCCAGACCAGGGTAAAGGGTGGTGCCTGAGCCAGACTTGTGGGATTGGCTCAAAACTGCCCTGTATGTATGACCTGCAGAAGAAAAGCCAGAAACCCGGGTAAAAGGTGGTGCCTTTAGCCAGAACCCTTTTGGTATTGGCATCTACACTGCCCTGTATGTATGACCTGCAGAAGAAACAGCCAGACCAGGGGAAAGGTTTGGGAGCCTGAGCAGACTTGTGGGATTGCCTCTACACTACCCTATGTATTGACCTGCAGAAGAACAGCCAGACCAGGGGAAAGATGGTGCCTGAGCCAGACTTGTGGTTTTTGGCTCTACCACTGCTCCTGTATGTATGACCTGCAGAAGAACAGCCAGACCAGGTAAAGATGGTGCCTGAAACCAGACGTGTGGTATTGGCACTACATTGCCCTGTATGTATGACCTGCAGAAGAACAGCCAGACCAGGGTAAAGGTGGTGTCTAAGCCAGACTTGTGGTATTGGCTTTACACTGCCCTGTATGTTTTGACCTGCAGAAGAACAGCCAGACCAGGTTAAAAGGTGGTGCCTGAGCCATACTTGGTTTTTTGGCTCTACACTGCCCTGTATGTATGACCTGCAAGGAACAGCCAGACCAGGGTAAAGGTGGTGCCTGAGCCAGGGTTGGTATTGGCTCCTAGACTGCCCTGTATGTATGACCTGCAGAAAAAACAGACCAGGGTAAAGGGGGGTTTCCTGACCAGACTTTGGTTTTTGGCTTTACAACTTCCTGATGTAGAACCCGCATTAGAACAGCTTCATACATTCTGCTGCATTCTACACTGCCTTAAACGGATTTAGAACCGGCCTCTATGCGCCAATGTTCATACATGTCGCTCACAGTCTCTGTAATCAGGAAGACACATCAGTCTGTATAGGAGCTGAATACAAAAAATAATAGGTTATTTTTTAGTCAAGACTATTTGCAAAACTGGTTAAAGGGGTTGTCTCACTACAAGGATTGTTTTTTTATATTAAAGATCTTGCAAAAACAAGTCACTATGCAATATATTCCATTAACATGCCCAAACCTATTCCAAGTTATCCACTCTTTTTTGAGCTGCATCAGCTCCTTAGGTCGCTATTGCTACCGACCTGTTTGATCTATCCTGATAGGCTGCCAGCACTGGTTGCCATAGCTACAGACCTGGCTTCTACTGCAGCCTATTGGAAGCCAGTAAAAACACCTCTGAATTCAAAGTGAAACCAAGAAAACAGGACTGAAGTAAGATGAATCAATGTAGTGAGACAGCCCCTTTAATTAAGACAATGATAATGAAAGTAATGCAACACATGACAGCTGGATCAGACCACATGGAGTCTGCGACCAGGGAGTCACATCAGTCTGTATAGCAACTGTGTACACTAAACAGTTAGGGGGACATGTATGAAACGGTTGAGGTCTAAGGCGAAGTTGCAGGCTGCCGTGTAGCGGGGGCGGGGGGGCCGGCAGCTCGCCGGCCCCATTAACATCCATTGTCCACGGCGCGTATCCCACCGTGAGAACTGTGGATTACCGTAATGCCTGGGACGGATTTCAGCCGTATTTGAGCGCAATACGGCGCGCAATACGGCTGAAATCCGTCCCAGAATAAGCCGTGTGAACGAGGCCTAAGAGTTTCCTTGTTGCCCGTAGCAACAATCAGAGCTCCCCTTTAATTTTTTCAGAGCACTATAGGAAATGAAAGGGGCGCTCTGATTGGTTGCTATAGGCTCTGATTGGTTGCTATGGGCAACAAAGAAAGTCTTACTCGTAGACAGTTTTCTTACATGTGGCCCTTTATCTTTTATAAACAAGTCTGGATCATTAAGGCAATAAAAATGAAGGTGGCTGGATCAGCCCTCACGGAGTCTGTAACCAGGAGGCACGGCCGCTGTGTACACAAAATGGAAGCCATTGAATAATCTAATATACAGATTGCGGCGCAGCCAGCACAAGCAAAGCATCACAAGACATATGGAATCACTCATGTCATTAGGGGTATGTTCACACGGCGTAATTGCGGGGCGCCTTTCGTCGCATATTTGTGCTTCAATACGCCGGAAATACGGCCCGCAATTACGGTAATTCACAGCTCTCATAGAGAGCTATGGATTACGTCCATCTCCCCGGCGTACAATGCACGTGTTATATTTATATTGTTGTATTATATGGCGGGAGAGAGAAGTGACATGTCTTCACGCGCTTATGTGCCGCTGATAATGAAAGTGAATGGGGGCTGACCAGCGCTTAATTCTAAAACACCCGGTGTATTGTGGCACGTACGGTATGCGCTGCAATACTCCATGTAAGCTGTCGGATCAGACCACACAGGCTTTGTTTGTAGTCTGTAACCATGGATACACATAGTTCTGCATAAGAGCTATATAGCGTTAGGCATAGTTGCCAACTTTTGAAAATAGAAAAGAAGGAGATTAAAGAGGGCGGCGCGCTACGCGTCAAAATTTCATGGACCCCCCCCATCTTTTTGTGTTCACGCCCCTTCAAAAAGCCACACCCATCCGCCCAAAATACATAATGGCTTTGGAAGAAAGCCAGGAGACCCTTATACCAGGTATAGCCCCCAAACCCCGGTAGTGGGCCCCTTACGGCAGGTAGATGCCCCCTTGTAAAGGTAATGCCCCCTCGGGAGCTAGGAGATGCCCCCTTTGTTAGCCAGGAGTTGCCCCCCTTGAGCCAGGTTCCCCCTTAAATCAGGTAGTTGCCCCCCTTTTGTAGTCAGAGGTAGTGCCCCCCTTTATATCAGGAGGGAGTGCCCTTTTATAGCCAGCCAGGTTTTGCCCCTTTAGTAGCCAGGAGTTGGGCCCCCTTTTGTAGACACCAGGTAGTTGCCCCCTTTAGTAGCCAGGGAGGTATTCCCCTTTAGTAGCCGGTAGGGAAGGCCCCCTTTTTGTAGCCCCGCCCGTAGTTGCCCCCATTGTAGCCAGCCAGAGTTTTCCCCCCTTGTAGCCAGCCGTATTGCCCCCATTTTAGCCAGCCCGGGGTTGCCCCCATTGTAGCCACCAAGAATTGCCCCCCCTTGTAGCCACCAGGATTTTTCCCCCATTGACCACCAGGGATTGCCCCCCTTGTAGCCACCAGGAGTTTCCCCCATTTACCCCCAGTATTTCCCCCCATTGTAGCCACCAGATATTTCCCCCATTTTTAAACCAGCCATAACCCCCACCCATTGTAGCCCGGCAGAGCCCCCCATGTATTAATAAAATAATAAATTCCCCTTACCCGACCAGGCTCCTGCAGCCCCCGGCCAGGCTCCTGCCCGATCTCCTCAGCGACGCAAGGGGAATGAGAGCAGCCACACGTCATTTCCCCTGCGCCGCTGACCTGTACGCACGGCGCGCAGCAGCGCCGGACATACAGGGGGAGGAGGGAGCGCTCCCTCCTGCCTCCTCCCCGCACAGAGAGACCGCGGGCGGGTGAGCGGACCCTGCGCCCGCTTCACCCGCCCGTGGGAACGAACCTGGCGGCGCCGGAGTAGCGCACCAGCTGGCGGCGGGAGAAATGCCAACTCCCCCGGGAAGGCGGGGGGGGGGAACCCAAATAGCGGGACACCCCCGCCAAAAACGGGAGAGTTGGCATGTACGGCGTTAGGTTATGTTCACACGGCTGATTTTGAAGCTGTTTTCAGTGCGTTTCCGCTCCCAAAACAGCATCAAAATAGCCTCCATAATTCCCCCACTTCAATTTCATTCATTCCTATGTAAAACAGCTTTGTAGTTCACACATGACAAGGTTTTTCCGCTCTTCTTTGGAAGCTTTTTTGGGCGCTGAAAAAGAAGCGTCATGTCAATTCTTGAAGCGTTTTCAGCGCTGAAAATCCCCATAGGAATCAATGGAGAACTTCAAAACCTCGTCCAAAACCTCGTTGCGTTTTTAGAAGCGTTTTTCAGTGCGGCTTACGGCTCGCTTTTTGCCCTGACTATTAATTTGTATGGGTGAAAACTGTATTGAAAACCTCGTCCAAAACCCCGTCCGAAAAGGCGCTATTGAGGCACTTTTCAGACAAGGTTTTGATGTTGATTTGGACGCTGAAAATTCAGCATCCAAATCCGCTGTGTGGGGTTACCTTTACGGTGCATTTACATGGCGAAGACCAAATATCGGTCAGATTTCCCGACCGGTATTTAGTCTTTTTTTGGCACGCAAGGAGACGGCTTTTGTCTGCGGTTTGTGGATTCAAGCTGCCCCCCTTCTGCTTGAAAACCATGTGGAAGAATGAACATGTTCTAAATTTTTCGCAACGCCGGCGGTGTAAAAAACCGTCTAGCAGAAAATCCATGCAGTGGGGACCGCTGCACAGATTTTCTATTGAAGTCTATAGAGGAACGTTGCTTGTGGGTTTCCAGACGGTTTCTAAAACCACAAATCGTCTGAAAAACCGATCAATAACCCTTGCCGTGGGGAGAAGCCATTATGGTATGTTCACACGGCATGTTGGGTGCGTACTATATGCACCGCAATACGCCGGGTGTTTTAGAAGTATGTGCTGGTCAGGGCGTACTTCACTTTCCCCGGCGCGTAAACGCCAGGAAGAAGAGACATGTCAATTCTTTTCCCCGGTGAATATTGTACCCCAGGGAAAACGGCAGGTAACCATAGCTCTCAATGAGGAGTGTACTGCAGTGCAATTACGTGCTGAATTACAGCCCGCAAATACGCCGTGTGAACATGGCCTTACTGTTATAAACTGCTTGACTTTTTATTGTAGCTGCATTAAAGCCAGAAAATGGTTACCAAAGTATACCAGTCCTCTCATATCTAATATGCAGCGCATGAACAATTCTAGATTCATAAAATTACTCATGTCATTGTCTTGTATAATCAGATCTGCAGTTACATAATCTAGATACACTATATTAGCAATCCTTGTGATGGATAATTCCAATTGGGGTCTGAGTCACCACAGGGAAACCTAGACCATACATGCCAACTCTCCCGCTTTGGCGGGGGGTCCCGGTAATTGGGGTCCCCCCCCGGCCCCCCGCAGATTTGGGCATTCCTCCCGCCGCAACAGCGGGTTTGCGCTACTCTTGCGCCCCCGGGCCGCTCCTACAGCTAGCGCGGCCGCTTCAACCCGCCCGGGGGTCTCCTGTGCAGGGAGGAGGCAGGAGGGATCGCCCCCTCCTCCCGCTGTATGTACAGCGCCGTTGGCGCCGTACATACAGGTCAGCGGGGGCGGGGGGAGTGACGCGCCTTTTGCACTCACTTCCCCTGCGTCGCTGAGGAGATCGGAGATGTCCGGAGCTGCAGGAGCCTGGTGAGGTGAGTGGATTTTATTATTTTAAATTTTTATTAGCTACATGGGGGGCCCCTACCTGGCTACTAAAGGGCAACACCTACCTGGCTTCTAAAGGGGGCAACTACCTTACCTGGCTACTAAAGGGGGCACTACCTGGCTTCTAAAGGGGCAACTACCTACCTGGCTACTAAAGGCGGCAACTACCTTCCTGGATACTAAAGGGGGCACTACCTGGCTTCTAAAGGGGCAACTACCTACCTGGTTTTCTAAAGGGGGCACTACCTACCTGGCCCCAAAGGGGGGGACTACCTACCTGGCTACTAAAGGGGGGCAAAAACCTACCTGCCTACTAATGGGGGCAACTACCCCCTTACTGGCCTCCCCTTTTAAGGGGGCACCTACCTGGCTTCTAAAGGGGGCAACAAACTACCTGGCTACTAAAGGGGGCCCAACTACCTCTCTGGCCCCCTAGGCTTAAGGGGCACTACTCTGGCTACAAAAGGGGGGGAAAAACTACCTGGCTTCTAAAGGGGGCAACTACCTACCTGGCTTCTAAGGGGGCAACTACCTACCTGGCTACTAAAGGGGGCACTACCTGGCTACTAAAGGGGGCAACTACCTACTGGTTTCTAAAGGGGCAACTACCAAAACCTGGTTTCTAAAGGGGGAAACTACCTACTGGCTACAAAAGGGGCAACTAAAAACCCGGCTACTAAAGGGGGCAACAAACCTACCTGGCTCTAAAGGGGGCAACTACCTACCGGTTTCTAAAGGGGGCATCCCTTTGGCTACTAAAGGGGCACTACTACCTGGCTACTAAAGGGGGCAATTTACCTACTGGCTTCTAAAGGGGAAACTACCCCCTGGTTTCTAAAGGGGGCAAACTACCTGGTTTCTAAAGGGGGCAACTACCTACCTGGCTACTAAAGGGGGCACGAACATGGCTCAAAAGGGGGCAACTACCTGTTTCAAAGGGGGAAACATACCTGCTTCTAAAGGGGCAACTCCTCTAGCTACAAAGGGGGCAACCCCTTTCCCTGGCTTCTAAAGGGGGCAACTACCTACCTGGCTCTAAAGGGGGCAACTACCTGGCTCTAAAGGGGGCACTACATACCTGGTTTCTAAAGGGGGCAATTTACCTGGCTTCTAAAGGGGAAAACTACCTACCTGGTTTCTAAAGGGGGCAACTACCTGGCTACTAAAGGGGCCCCCTACCGGGCTACTAAAGGGGGCAACTCACCGGGCTACAAAGGGGCAACTACCTGGCTTCTAAAGGGGGCAACTACCTACCTGGCTCTAAAGGGCAACTACCCGGGCTCAAAGGGGGCACTACCTATGTTTAAAAAGGGGCACTACCTGGTTAAAGGGGGCACTACCTGGCTAAAAAGGGGGGCACTACCTGGCTTTCTAAAGGGGAAAGTAGTTATTGGCTCTTAAAGGGGGCTCACTACCCAAAAAGAGGGGCATCCTGCTTTTTTAAAGGGGCACACCCCCCCTTTAACCGGGCTTTCCATTTTCAAAAGTTGGCAACTATGACCTAGATCCCAATCCATATCCATAACAAGGCCCCCATATGTCATTTGTAACACTGGTGCCATCTTGTGTGGCCCTCCGCAGGTAACGTGCTGCTACCTGTCCCCCCCTACAGCTACCACCTGATGCAACTCACTATGCAACTGAAGTCCCCAAAATCTGACCCCATATCTGGATTTGAAACAGGGGCATAGCTATAGCGGGTGGAGAGGTAGCAGTCGCTACTGGGCCCAAGAGCCTGAGGGGGCCCAAAGGACCCTCAGTCACCAGTATTATCAATGGCACATGGTAGGCGGGGGCCCTTTTTTCAGGTTTTGCATTGGGACCCCAGAGCTTTAAAGGGGTTGTCCACAACATTTGATTCATCTTACATCAGTCCCTGTTTCTTGTTTCATATTGAATTCAGAGCGTGTTTACTGCTTCCCACTAGGCTGCAGTAGAAAGCCATGTCCGTGCTATAGCAACCAGCGCTGCACCTATCATGATAGATTGAACAGGTCCGTGTAGCTATAGCGACCTGAGGAGCTGATTGCGAGCCAAACAAGAGGGGATATCAAGGATAGATAGACACTGTGTAATTGACATATTACAAAGTGACTTGTTTTTGCAAGATCATTAACATAAAAAGTAATCCTTGTAGTGAGACAACCCCTTTAAGTTACGCCCCTGATTTGAAACCATGCATCCCGTCTTGGTAGCGTGGATAGGACAAGTGCATTTTATGGCTGTGAAGGATCTGAACAAAGATGTCGTTATGCTGCGAGCAGTGCCGTCTGCTCCAGAAGATCCTGACCTCTGCTGAGCTCCGAGCTGGAAGGGCCAGTTACTGCAGATGCCAGAAGGGGTGGAAAAACCTGCTCACAGACAATTGTCAGATTATCATTCTGCTGTAATTATATTCAGACAGATTTTTTTTAGCTGCATCTGTTCCTAGGAAAGCTGGGTGAGAACCAATATAGCTGCCGGCACAGTTACTGCACTTGGCTTTTCCCCAGACACTTGCTTAGGTTACTATACTGTGATGCTGCACAAGTAGATTGATGCAGCTCAAAAGGTGTTATGCTGTGACGGCTCCACTGAAATTTAAAGGGAACCTGTCAGGGGGTTTATACTGCCTATCTGAGAACAAGATGTTACAAGGGGAGAGAAGCTGAGCTCTGTTATATATAGGTTTATATGAAAGAGGAGAGGAGCTGAGTTCTCTGTGATATGTAGGGTATGTAATGATAGAGGATAAGGACAGAGCTCTGTGATATATAGGGTTCATATGATAGAAGAGGAGAAGCTGAGCTCTGAGATATATAAGGTTATATGAAAGACAGTGAGAAGCTGAGCTCTGTGATATATAGGGTTATATGATAAAGAGGAGCAGCTGAGATCTGTGATAAATAGGGTTAAATGTTAGAGGATAGGAGCTGGAGCTCTGGTTATATATAGGGTTATATTATAGAAGAGAGAAGCTGAGCTCTGTGATATTAGGGTTAATGAATGATAGAGGAGAGGAAGCTGAGCTCTGGTGATATATAGGTTTAATATAATAGAGGCGAGGAGCTGATCTCTGTGATATATACGGGTTAATATGACAGAGGGAGAGAAGCTGAGCTCAGTGATATATAGGGTTATATGATAGAGGGAGAGAGCTGAAGCTCTTTGCTATATAGGGTTATATGGATAGAGGGAGAGAAGCTGAGCTCTGTATATTAGGGTTATATGATAGACGATGAGAAGCTGAGCTCTGTGATATATAGGGTTTATATGAATAGAGAGAGAAGCTGATGCTCTGTTGATATACTAGGTTTATATGATAGAAAGAGAAAGCTGAGCCATCTGTCATATATGGGTTATATGATAAAGGGAGAGAAATCCTGAGCTCTGTCATATAAGGGTTATATGAAATAGGAGAGAAGCTTGAGCATCTGTGATAAATATGGTTATATGTAGATATAAGAGGAGACGCTGAGCTCTGTGATATATAGGCATTATATTATAGAGGGAGAGAAGCTGAGCTCTGTGATATATAGGGTTATATGATAGAGGGAGAGAAGCTGACCTCTGTGATATATACGGTAAAATGATAGAGGAGAGAAGCAGATCTCTGTGATATAAAGGGTATAAGATATGGAGAGAAGCTGATCTCTGTAGATATTTCTAGGGTTATTAAGAGAAGGAAGCTGAGCTCTGTCATATAATAGGTGTTATAATTATAAAGATAGAACGAGCACGCATATGATAGGTTATATAGAAAGAGGGAGAGAACCAGAGCACAGTGATATAAAGGGTTAAATTATAGAGGAGAGGATCTGAACTTTGGAAAACATATAGGGGTTTTAATGACAGAGGATAGGAGCTGACTCTGGGATATATAGGTTATATGATAGAGGCTTGAAGCTGAGCTCTGTGATATATAGGTTATATGATAGAGGAGAGGAGCCTAGCCTCTGGATTATATATGGTTATATGATAGAGGATAGGAGCTGATCTTCTGAGTGATATATAGGGTAATATGATAGAAGAGGAGAAGCTGAGCTCTGTGATATATAGGTATTATATGATAAAAGAGGAGAGGAGCTGAGCTCTGTGATATATAGGTTATATATAGAGGAGAGAGCTAAGCTCTGTGATATACAGGGTTATATGATAGAGGAGAGAAGCTAAGCTCTGTGATAATATAGGGTTAATATGATAGAGGAGAGAAGCTGAGCTCAATGTGAGATATAGGGTTATATGATATAGGGAGAGGATCTGAGCTCTGTGATGTATAGGTTATCTGATGAGAGGGGAGAAGGACTGAGCTCTGTTATATAAAGGGTTATAAGATAGAGGAGAGGAGCGAGCACCGTGATATATAGGTTAATATGAATTGAGGAGGTGAGCTGAGCTCTGTGATATATAGGTTTATATGTTATAGGGAGAGAAGCTGAGCTCTGTGATATATAAGGTTTATATGAAATCGAGGTGAGGAAGCAGAGCTCTGTGAATATAGGGTTAATAAGATTGAGGAGAGGAGTCTGAGCCCCTGATATTATAGGGTTATATGATAGAGGAGAGAAGCTGAGTCTAGTATATATAGGGTTAATGATAGAGGAGAGAAAGCTGAGCTCCTAGTGATATATTAGGTTATATATATAGGGGTGAGAAGCTGAGCTCCTGTGATAATAGGGTTATATGATAGAGGAGGAGGACTGATGCTCTTGATATATAAGGTTGTATATGAAAGAGGAGAGAAGCTGAGTCTCTTGTGATATGTAGGGTTCTATTAATAGAGGAGAGGAAGGACCTGAGCTCAGGATATATAGGATATAGATAGAGGAGAGTAGCGAGGTCTGTGATATGTTAGGGTTATGATAGAGGAGAGAAAGCTGAGCTCTGTGATATGTAGGAATTATATGATCGAGGTGAGGAGCTGAGGCTCTGTGATATATAGGGTTATATGATAGGAGGGAGAAGCTGAGCTCTGGTGGTATATTATGGATATATGATAGAGGAGATAGCTGAGCTCTGTGATACAAGAAAAAATGTTAGAGGAGAGAATCTGTGCTCTGTCATATATTAGGGGTTATAAGATAGATGGAGAGAAGCCTTGAGCTCTGTGATATATATGGGTTATATGATAGAGGAAAGAAGCTGAGCTACTGTGATATATAGGGCCAAATGATAGAGGAGAAGAAGCTGAGCTCTGTAATATATGGGTTATTCGATAGAGGAGAGACCTGAGCTCTGTGGATATATAGGTTATATGATAGAGGAGAGGAGCAGAGGTCCTGTGATATAAGGTATAAATTATTAGGAGAGGAGCAGAGCTCTGTGATATATTAGGGTTATATTATAGAGGAAGGAGCGTGAGGTTCCTGTGATAATATAGGGTATATGATAGAGGAGAGGAGCTTAGCTCTGATATATAGGTTAAATGATATTGTAGAGAAGTCTGAGCTCTGTGATATATAGGGTTATATGAAAGAGAGAGGAGCTGAGCTCTGTGATATAACGAAATATATGATAAGGAGAGAAAAGATGAGCTCTGTCATATATAGGGTTATATGATAAGGAGAGAAGTCTGAGCTCCTGTGATATATAGGGTTATATTATAGAGGAGAGAAGCTGAGCTCTGTATTATATAGGGTTATATTATAGAGGAGAGAGCTGGCTCTGTGATATATAGAGTTTATATGATAGAGGATAGAAGCATGAGCTCTGTGATTATATAGGGTTATATGATAAAGGGAGAAAGCTGAGTTCGGTGATATATAGTTATATGAAGATGAGAGGATCTGATCTCTGTGATATATTGGTTATATGATAGAGGAGAGGATCGTGAGCTCTTGTGATAATATATGGATATAAGATAAGGAGAGAAGCTGAAGCTCTGTGATATAAAGGGTTATATGATAGAGAGAGGAGCTGAGCTCAGTGATATATAGGGCGGTTTAAATGAAATAGAGGAGAGAAGATGACTCTGTGTTATATAGGGATGTATGATAGAGGAGAGAAGCAGCTCTGTGATATATAGAGTTATATGAAAAGAGGAGAGACGCTGAGCGCTGTGAATATATAGGTTGTATATAGAGGAGAGAAGCTGCATCTCTGTGATATATCGTTATATGATAGAGGAGAGAACTGAGCTCTGTGATATATAGGGTTAATATGATAGATGGAGAGAATCTGAGTCTCGTGATATATAGTGGTAATATGATAGAGGAGAAAGCTGATCTCTGTTAATATATTAGGGTGTATAATGATAGAGAAGCTGAGCTCTGTGATATATAGGGTTTATAGATAGAAGTAGAGGAGCTGAGCTCTGTGATATATAAGAAGTTTATCTGATATAGGGAAGAATCAGAGCTCTGTGATATATAGGGTTTATATGATTAGGGAGAGAGCTGATCTCTGGGATATATAGGGGTTGTATGATAGAGGAGAGAAAGCTGAGCGCTGCTGATATATAAGGTTGTATGATAAGAGGAAGAAGCTGAACTCGGGGTATATATGGATATATGATAGAGGAGAGAAGCTGAGCTCTGTGATATATAGGGTTATATATAAAGGGAGAGAAGCTGAAGTTCTGTGATAATAGGGCGTTATATGATAGAGGAGAGGAGCTGAGTCTCGTGATATATTGGTTATATATAGATGAGAGGAGCTGAGCTCTGTTGATATATAGGTCATATAATAGTGGAGAGAAGCGGAGCCTGTGATATATAGGGTTATATATAGAGGAGAGAGATTAGCTCTGTGATCTATAGGGTTATATATAGAGGAGAGAAAGCTGAGCTCTGTGATATATAGGTTATATGATAGAGGAGAGACGCTGAGCTCTGTGATATATAGGGTTTATATGATAAGAGGAGTAGGAGCCTGAGCTCAGTGATATATAGGTATAGAGATAGAGGAGAGGAATCTGATCTTCTGTGGATATATAGGGTTAATATGATAGAGGAAGAGGAGCTGAGCTCTGTGGATATATAGGTTTATATGATATAGGGTGAGAAGCTGGGGTCGGTGATATATAGGGTTATATGATAGGTGGGAGAGATACTGATCTCTGTGATATATAAGGGTTATATATAGAGGAAGAGAAGCTGACTCTGATATAATAGGGTTTATATGATAGTGGAGAGAGACTGAGACCTGTGATTATATAGGTTATACGATAAGTGAGAGAGCTGAAGCTCTGGGCTATAAATGGGTTAGATTATAGAGGAGAGAAGCTGAGCTCTGTGATATATAGGTTATACGATAGAGGAGAGGAGCTAGCTCTTGATATATCGGGTTATATGAAGAGGAGAGGGGCTGAGGCTCTGTGAAATATAGGTTAAGATAGAGGCGACAAGCTGATCTCTGTGATACGTAGGGTTATATTGATAGCGAGAATGAGCTTCTGTGAAAATATCGGGTTTATATATACAGGAGAGAAGCGAGCACTGTGATATATAGGGTTATCTGATATGAGGAGAGAGAGCTGAGTTCTGTGAATATTGGGGTTAATTATAATGAGAGAAGATGAGCTCTGTGGTAAATATGGATATATGATAGAGGAAAGACGCTGAGTCTCAGTCAAATATAGGGTTAAATTATAGAGGAACTGAGCTCTGTTGATATATGGTTATATGTTAGAGGGAGGAAAGCTGAGCTATGTGATAATATAGTTTTATATTAAAGAGGAGAGAAGCTGGCCTCTTTGATAAATAGGATTATATGATAGTGGAGAGAAGCTGAGCTCTGTGATATAGTAGGGTTATAAGTATAGAGGGAGAGAAGCGAGCACTGTGATATAAAGGTTATATGATAGAGGGAGAGAAGCTTAGCTCTGTGAATATAGGGTTATAGGATAGAGGGAGAGAAGTTGAGCTCTGTGATATATAGGGTTATATGATACAGGAGAGAAGCTGAGCTCTGTGATATATAGGGTTTTAGGGTATGCAAATGAACTAAATGGTATGGTATTAATTCCCCTCACATTGCTAGGTTCTGTGAGTCAGATATGATTTGAGGAACACAACATCCAATAGGTGGTGCTGCAGAATCCCAGCTTCTTTCCCATAAACCTTTTAGAATACAGATCAATGCAGTCATGTCATAGTTACATCTGCTTCTGGGAAAGATGAGTAATAATCAGTATGGCCTCTTTCAGTGGTTGTCACCTGGATTTTCAGCCAGGGGTTTAAAGGAAAAAAAGTTGGACATCTGCACCCTAGTAAATGATACTTTGAGGGACATGAAGACAGGTAGTCCAAACTCAGTTTGTCTCCATACCTATTCTTCATGGGAGGTATCAACGTGTGTAGTACTATTCCTATCCATTCACTTCTCCTCACCTAAGATGAATTGTAGTATATATGGTTTGTTATAATTAGTTTTTTAGGAGGCCATGTCCATTTATAATAAGCACCACCCACTTTTAATAATGTTGCGTAGGTGGCATCAGAAATTCAAAGAGTTGCAAATTTTGGTGCAAATGAGGTATGTACAAAAAATTGCCACTTTTGTAAGCCGGAAAACTTCCATACATAATAATTAAAACCAGAAGTTTCCATCCACTATATAAAAAGCCCCACCCGGGCGGGTTTTTTTCCTCGCTATCTGACATGAAAATCAGAATAAACCTTCCCCGTTTTTGGTCAATTTGGAACCAAAATTATTTATATTTGCCAAATGCAGAAAAATGAGGAGAATTTTTAAGCATTTTTATTACTTTCTGCAAAGTCAAAAGTTTCCATACATTTCATTAGTAATTGGTAGCATTGCCCTTAAACCCTTTATAACTTTTGGGTTTAAAAAGTTTTGGATCCTTTCCACAAGCTTCTCACAAAAGTTTGGTAGAATTGTGGCCCCTTCCTCCAGACAGAATTGGTGTAACTGAGCCATGTTTGGAGGTAACCTTGCTCACACCTGCCTTTCTAGCTTTGCCCATACATTTTCAATAGGATTGAGATCAGGACTTTGTGATGGCCCCTCCAATACATTGACTTGGTTATCCTTAAGCCACTTTTTAACTAGTTTGGCAGTAGCTTTGGGTCATGGTCCATTTGGAAGACCCATTTCCGCTCAAGCTTTAACTTTCTGGCTGATGTCTTGAGATGTTGCTTCAATATTGCCACATTATCTTCGTTCCTCATGACGCCATTTATTTTGTGAAGTCCCTCCTGCAGCAAAGCAGCCCCAAAACATGATGCTGCCACACAGTTGGGATGTTCTTAGGCTTCCAAACTTCTCTCGTTTTCCTCCAAACGTAACAATGGTCATTATGGCCAAACAGTTCAATTTTAGCTTCGTCAGACAATTGTCTCCAAAAATGTAGGTATTTGTTCCTGTGAGCATTTGCAAACATTAATTTGGCTCTTATATGTTTTTTGGGGGTAATGGCTTTTTCCTGGCAATATAAACCCTGCCCTTTCGGGGCCTTTTATACGTACTTGTTTACTGTGAAAATGGTAAATCTCACCAGCTTCCGCCACACTTAACAAGGTCTTTTTTTTTTGTTCTTGGATTGTATGCACATATGGGACCAAACAAGTTCATTTCGACCCCACGAACCCGTCTCCTTCCTGGGGGTAGATGGCGGGACATTCTCTTTTGTTTGTACTTGCTATAATTGTTTGTACAAAAGAAAGAGGCACCTTCAGGTATCTGGAAGTTTCACCCAAGGGTGACCAGAATTTGCAAGTCCACAATTCTCTTCCTGACATCTGGCTGATTTCTTTGACCCTTTCCCTGATGTTACACACAAAGCATGTGTTTTTTGGTGGATTTAAAATCATCCACATTATCAGAAGCTTCCAAAGACAGAATCAAATGGGGGATCCCAAAATTTTTTAACCCCTTCCCCACATTTGGGGGGTATCAAAGTACTGGGGATCGTGCGGCTTCGGGCAGCGCGCGCGATCGCGGCTGGAACCGAGGTAAAAAACCGCTGGCTTCATGCCCCAAAACCCCCGCCGGGGTGAGCCCGGCCGCGGTGAAAAACCATATTACCGCAGCCTGTCATGGCCGCGATAATGGGCCGCAGGCAGGGGAGTGGCTCCCTCTGCCTACGATCGGCGAGGGAGCGGCACAGAGCCGCTCGCCCTCTCCTACCAGACTTTCCCCCATGCTGTCTGAATGCTCCGGGGAGTCTGGGGACTCACCATGCCCCAATGCAGTGGGCAGGTGTCACAATTTTTCCATGGCGACCTAGCACACAGTAACGCTGTCACAGTCGCCTCTTCAAACACAAACTAAATTGCTTTTCCCCCGTGGGGGTTTCAGTTACAAATCCCACTGGGGGAAAAAAAATTAAAAAAAATGTGAAAAAGAAAAAAAAAAAGTAAAACACAAACAAAAAATAAAATTAAAAAAACATACACTGCCCTTTTTTCCCCTTTTCAAACGCCAATCGCCCCAAAAAAGATCAAAAAAAAATAAAAACCCAATTTGGGATCGCCCCTGTGCGAACTCCACCCCATAAATTTTTTCATGTTAATTAAAACCCTATGGGGAACGCCGAAAAAAAAAAAAAACAAAAAAAATCACAGAATTGCGATTTTTTTTGGGATCCTGCCCCAAAAA